>VWYI01014332.1:0-15693 GCA_013399455.1 Anthoscopus minutus | reverse complement strand
TTGAGTATTCCGGATGGGCTCTTTTTTTTATAACTAGTAAAGAATTGTTATTCCTATCCTCATATCTTTGCCTGAGAGCCCCTTCATTTCAAACTTATAATAATTCAGAAGGAGGTGGTTTACATTTTTCTTTTCATTTCAAGGGAGGTTCCTGCCTTCCTTAGCAGACACTTGTCTTCCAGACCAAGACAAAGATGCACCACTTCCCAAAATTCTCCAACCTCAAAAGTTCAAAAGCTAAAGGCTACTTTTTTGCACCTTCTTCACCAGCTCATTCGAAGTGCTGAAAGCAAAATACAAATGTAGATTTTGTGCTGTTGCAAGGAGACATTATATTTCAGTTAAATTACAGCTTTGCCTTTATACTCTAGTCCCTGGTATGATGAATGAAGATGAAAAAGGGGATGGAAGAGGCAGGGAGGCTACAGGAACTTGGCAGGGTGAGGGGCCGAGGGAGAAGAGAGTATTTCAAGGCAGCCTGCTTGCCTGGCCCTCAAGTCAGCTAGCAGCAGAGGCAGCATTCCTGAACAGTTCAGACAAACTGACTGGTGGGAAAATTAGAAAGCCTTCCTATGTAGTGAAGAAAGTAAAGGCTTGGCCAGGAGCCAGACTGTAATGCACTTCCTTTTTACTTAGCAGCTTGCATAATGCCTCAGTCTCTTCTACCTTTAATCCTTTAGTCACACACGCACCCATGCACACTTTGAAATAACTTTATTGTTACCCACTCCCACAGTGCTGGGCTGGCAACTCTCCATTAGAAACATCAGAAAAAAAAGCCATAGACTGCAGCATCCAGGGAAGCTATTGTCACGTTTACTTAAAATTGTGCTGGAAAAATAAGAACTAATCTGAAGTACTGCAAAGTAGATAAAAATTCAGAAGTAACATTCACAGATAAAAAATTACTGTAATTTCCTCTGGTTCTTCGTGAGTATATGCGTTGACAGACAGTTGGATGATGATACTGCATTTTCAGTAGCTCTGATTTTAATCAAATTTGTATATGTGGTTTTTAAACATGAATCCTGAAAGTGCCACTAGTCAGATTCACCCATACAAGCCTAAGAGCTGTGGTTTCATCTGGGACAGAATTAATTTTCTTCTTTTGATTCTCCTCCCCATTCCACTGCGGTGGGGGTGGTGAGAAAGTAGTTGCATGGTGCTTAGTTGCCACTTGGGCTTAAACCACGACACTGCTTGGGCTGGCAGCACCTCAGTGCTCTGCCTGTCCTAACTACCTTGTCATGGTTACTTGTGCTCCCTGGGGGTGGTTTATCAACAGGTGGGGGTGGGGACTGTCCCTTTTGGCACCGCCCATGCTGAGTCAGAGTTGCCTCTGAGTCACAACTCCATGGCTTCCTGCTTAGGAGAGGAGGCTGAGGCACCTTTCTCTGCTCTGGAGGTTTTGCCAGATGGGAAAGCATGCCTCGCTCCCTCAGTGTGATTCTCAACTCCAGAGTAGTTTGCCTCCATGCAGTTTGCCTTGGAGTCTATGTTATCTCTTTAGCTTGTAAAATCACACATTCACATCTTTGCTGTCATTCTCCCTTCCTCTTCCATTTTTTTTTGATACATCCTTTTGCATAATAATTCTAAGAATAATCTTTTCAGAGCAAGGACTGACTGGTAACATGAATTTTCACAGAATCTAGCACTAACAGAATAAATTAATGAATACAGGTGGGTAAGGGAAAAAGTGATGGGGAAATACTGGAGTGACAGTGTACACAAGCTCTGAAGAAATCCTTCAGTCATCTATGGATATATCTATCAAATTAACCAAACAAGATGACTTTATAAACTCTAAACAATTCAGACTTTAAAAGGTGGATAAATATGGTTATAAAAAGCTTCTAAACATGACTAGTACAAAACAGAAAAAAGAGGAAATTCTTGTTAGAGAAATGAGGGAAGGGAACCAAAAGGACAATTCAGCATAAAATCACACAGTTAAAATTTCCCTTTCAAGTGAAAAGCTATGACAGCTCTTATAACCTATAAGTATCTTTATTTTTATTACAGTTAAATATAAATTACTCATTTTGCAACTATTCCTAAAGACAAACTCCAGTGCTAAACTGCAACTTTTAAAGGTGGCATTGCTTCAGAAGTTCTATTTAAGAACAAAATGAACTTTTAACATTTCATTTATGCGGGCTAAGACATGGTTTTCACCTGTGACCTCTGCACTTTCAAAAGATCTCATTCTTGGTCATCTCTACAAATCCATACTTCATTCATAAGATACCTAAAAAAAAGAATTTTCAAATGACCATAACTTGTCCTTTACCTAATGTATTTGGTTTGCATGGACAAGTTTTGGTAGTAGAGAGGCTACATGGGCAGCTTCTCTGAGAAGCTGCTACAAGCTTCCTCCATGTATGGCAGAGCCAATTCCTGCTGGCTCCAGGACAGATGGGCTGCTGGCCAAGGCTGGGCCAAGTACAAATGGTAGTAATGCCTCTGTGATAACACATTTAAGAAGGAAAAAAAGTTATTGCACAGATGTAATTGTGGCCAGAGAAGAGTGGGGTGAGAATATGTGAGAGGAACAACTCTACAGACACCAAGGTCAGTGCAGGAGGAGGAGGAGATGCTCCAGGTGCTAGAGCAGCGATTCTCCTGCAGCCCATGGTGCAGACCATGGTGAAGCAGCTGTGCCCCTGCAGCCCATGGAGGACCATGGGAGTGCAGAGATCCACTTGCAGCCCATGGAGGAGCCCCATGTCAGAGCAGATGGATGCCTGAGAGAGAGATATGAACCCATAAGAAACCCATGCTGGAGCAGGCTCTAGACAGAGACCTGCAGACCCATGGAGGAGCCAATGCTGGAGCAGGTTTCCCGATAGGACTTGTGACCCTGTGGGAGTCCCATGCTGGAGCAGTTTGTTCCAGAAGGACTGCACCCCATGGAAGAGAGACCCATGGGCAGCAGTTTGTGAAGAACTGTTGCCTATGGGATGGACTCACATTGGAGGAGTTTGTGGAGAACTATCCCGTGAGAGGTACCCTACACTGGAGCATGGAAAGGACTCTTCTTCCTGAGCAGAGGCGGAAACAACATGTGATGAGGGGTGGCGGGAAGGTGTTTTTAAGACTTATTTTCCTTCTCATTATCCTGCTGTGATTTTGTTAGTAATAAATTCAATTAATATCCCTAACTTGAGTCTGTTTTTCCCATGACTGTATTTGGTGAGTGATCTCTCTCTGTCCTTAACTCATGAACCCTTTGTTATGTTTTATCTCCCTTGTCCAGTTGCAGAGGGGAGTGACAGAGCAGCTCTGCTGGGTGCCTGGCATCAAGCCAGGGTCAACCCACTACACTTTACAGTTTGTACTGTAGCAAACAGCTAAGTGCACAGATACCAAGTACTTTCAAACAGCTGTTACTATGTTGCATTGCAGTGTATCGCCTGCTTTTTCACAGCTAAAGATGAAGTGTTGAGCATCAGGCTATTTCATGAACAGCAAAGACCTAAGGAACAACAAATGCTGCAGAAGGAAAAATTATCCATTTATTTAGCAAACCTAAATAAGTTTTGGGAAGTAGATCTTTTTTTCCAACCAGCATAGACAGAAGTATGAGGAAGCTGGTCAAATGAAGATAAATTATGTAGATTTTTATACATGTAGAACTACATCAGATAAAGCAAACCTTTGAAAGAACCATCTGAAGGAAAGGACATTCTTGTCAGGTAATTTTCTTCCTCCTATTAATTCTGAGTGGCAGAGAATGGTTATTGCTTTCCCCTTCCATCTTGTTTTTCAGAAAATCTTCAGCAGCCAGATCTAAAATGTAATCTAAGAGCTGGCTAGGAAAAATCATGAGCCACATAAAAAGGGGACTCTGCCTCTCCTGCTCGAAGAGAAATTTCCTGCCTTAGCACAAGCAAAGATTAGAATAAAGGTAATAAACCATTACATTATTGCTTATTTAAGACCACCTGGCTGTGGTAGTTCCAACTTCCCTGTCATGGGCAGGGATAGCTTCCATTAGACCAGATTGATCAGGGCCCCATCCAATCTGGCCTTGAACACTTCTAGGGATGGGGAATCCACAACTTCCCTGGGCAACCTGTGCCAGTGCCTCACCACCTTCACAGTAAAAGAACTTCTTCCTGATATCTAATGTAAATCTACCCTCTTTTAGTTTAAAAATGTTGCCCCTTGTCCTATCACTATCTGCCTATGTTGATCTCCCTCTTTTATAAACCCCCTTCAAGTATCGGAAGGTCACAATGAGATCTCCCTGGAGTCTTCTTTTCTCCAGGCTGAACAACCCCATCCCTCTCAACCTGTCTTTGTAGGAGAGGCGCTCCAGCCCTTTCATAATCTTCATGGCCCTCCTGTAGACCTGCTCTAACAGGTCCATATCTTTCTTGTGCTGAGGACCCCAGAGCTGGATGCAGTACTTCAGGTGGGGTCTCATGAGGGCAGAGTAGAGGGGGACAATCACCTCCCTTGACCTGCTGACCACACTTCTCTTTATACAGCCAAGGATGTGGTTGCCCATCTGGGTGTGAACACACACTGTTGGCTATTGCCCAGCTTTTCATCCACTATATCTCCCAAGTCCTTCTTGGCAGGGCCACTCTCAATAAGTTCATATCCCAGTCTGTACTCATGTCTGGGATTGCTCTGATCCATGCTCAACACCTTGCATTTGGACTTGTTTAACCTCAATAGATTCTCGTGGATCCACTTCTCCAGCTTGTCCAGGTCCCTCTGCATGGCATCCTGTCTTTCAGAAGTGTCATCTGCAAACTTGCTGAGGGTGTATTTGATCTCATTCTCTATGTCATTGATGAAGACATTAAACAGTACTGGTCCCAATACGGACCCCTAAAGTACACAGTTTGTCACTGTCTTGATTTAGAAACGGTATTCCCCAATTTAGTGCTCCCCCTGAAACACTCCAAACTATACACTGCTCGCTCTCTCCCCATCTCCTCTGCAGCAGGCTGGAGAGGAGAATTGGAGGCACAAAAGGTAGATCATGGGTTGAGATAAGAACAATTTACTGGAAAGAGCAATGAAATAAGAACATTAATAGTAACAGCAACAATATTAATAACAGAGGGTACAAGAGAGAAGAACGATCACACAACTGCTTACCATGTGGAAACTGGCAATAGGTGAATCGCCACCATGCAGCCCTGACCTGGAAGGGACCCCTTCCCCCATCCCCAGAAAATGACATAAGGTGGTATAAAATGGTTCTAGCCATGCCTCCTCTTGGCCATTGCAAAAATTAACCCTGTCCTGGCTGGAACCAGGACAGTCACCCATGTCCATTGGGACTCTGAGCCATTGACGGTTACCTTCTGAATGCAACTGTCCAACCACTTCCTCATCCATCAAACAGTCCACCCATTGAATCAATCTCTCTCCAATTTAGAGAAAGTGGTGTTGTGGGAGGCCATGTCAAAGGCCTAACAGAAGTCCAGATAAATGACATCTGTAGCCCTTTCCTTTTCCACTGATGTAGTTACTCCACTGGAGAAGGCCACTGGGTTGGTCAGGCAGGAATTGGCCTTGGTGAAGCTGTACTGGCAGTCTTGAATCACCTCTCTGTCTTCCATGTGCTTTAGCACAGCTTCTAGGAAGATCTGCTCCATGATCTTCAGGCACAGAGGCTGACAGTAGCTACCTGGGACAGTAGTTCCCAGGTGTCTCCTTTCCATCCTTTTTAAAGATGGGTACAATATTTCCCTTTATCCAGTCACCCAGGACTTCACCTGACTGCCATGACTTTTCAAATATCATGGAGAGTGGCTTGGCAATTACATCAGCCAATTCTCTCTGGACTCTAGGATGCATCTTGCCTGATTCCATGTACTTTTGTACATTCAAGTTGCTAAGGTGGTCACAAACCTCATCTTCTCTTACAATGAGAGAGAATTTGCTCCCCTAGTCCCTGTCTTGTAGTTCATCCACTCGAGAGGTGTGGGAAGAAAGACTGCGGGTAAAGGCTGAGGCAAAAAAGTTGCTGAATACTTCAGCCTTCTACTCATCTGTTGCTAGTCTTGCTTATTGGGAGATACAACTTCTTTGACATTCTTTTTCTGGCTGACATACCTGTAGAAGCCCTTCCTGTTATTCTTTGTGTACCATCCCAAGTGAAGTGGGTTGACCTTGGCTGGATGCCAGGTGCATACCAAAGCAAATCTATTCTTCTCCTGCTCAGCTAACTGGATAAGAAAATATAACAAAAGGCTCATGAGTTGAGGTAAGGACAGGGAGAGATCACTCACTGATTACCAAAAGGGACTCGACTTGGGAAAATTAATTGAATTTATTACCAATAAAATCAGAGCAAGGTAATAGGAAATAAAATCAAATCTTAAAAACACTTTTCCCTTATCCCTCTCTCCTTTCAGGGCTTAACTATTCATTATTTTCTACCTCCTTCCTGCTGCGGCACAGTGGGACAAGAAATGAGGATTGTGGTCAGTTAATCACATTTCTACCACTGCTTCCTCCCCAGGGAGAGGAGTCCCTCCCCTGCTCCAATGTTGGGTTCTTCCCACAGGAAGCAGCTCTCCATGAACTTCTCCAATCTGAGTTCTTCCCACAGGGTACAGTTTGTCATTAACTGCTCTACCATAGGTCCCTTCCATGGGGTCACAGGTCCTGCCAGGAGCTTGCTCCAGCATGGGATTCCCATGGGGTCACATATACCTCCAGGCATCCACCAGCTCCACCATTAACCTCCATGGGCTGCAGGGGCACATCTGCCTCACCATGGTCTTCACCATGGGCTGCAGGAGAATCTCTGCTCCAGTGACTGGAGCACCTCCTTCTGCACTGGCCTTGATGTCTGTAGTTGATGCTCTCACAAATTCTCATTCTCTTCTCTGGATGCAATTGCTTCCTTGCAGTAACTTTTTTCTTTGCAAATATGTTATCATAGAGGTGATGCCACCATTGCTGATTGGTTTGGCCTTGCCCAGCAATGGGTCAGTCTTGAAGCCAGTTGGCATTGGCTCTATCAGGCATAAGGTAAGTTTCTAGCAGCTTCGCACAGAAGCCATTCTTCTGGCTTCCCCGCTACCAAAATCTGGTGATGTAAACACAATACACCAACTTCAGCTCCAGCTGCACCCTGGTCTTCCTTACCTTGTCCTTACACAACCAGACAGCATTCCTGTAGTCTTCCTGGGATACCTGCCCTGCTTCCACTGCTTGTGCATTTCCTTCTTTCCTTTTAGTTTGCCCAGCAGGTCTTGGTTTAGCCATGTTGGTCTGTTGCCTTCCTTGCCCCATTTCTTGCACCTTCCACTTATTCCACCACTTCATCCTATTATTCATTTTCAACAGATGAAGAACACAGTATCTTTACAGTAACTATCCTAGAGAGGGTCCAGAAAAGCAGAATATGGAACATGTTGATACCAGTATCTAGTCAAAGGGAACCCAAAATGCCTTGCTGAGCTCAAGTAATCCTGGCTCTACATAATCTAGAAGGTGCCTTCAATAGCTGACAAAGAGCTTGCCACAAGCAATAAAAAAATGTGGCAAGTCTACAATAGAGATAGGTCATTTTGGCTTGATGGGGCAGACAGAATGTTTGACATCCATGATCTTTGTATGTCAGTCAGCGAAACTTTCTCTCTAATAAAGAAGACCATTTTGAATTGTAAAATCCACTCTGTCTTCTAGTGTTGAGAAAGCTGTGCTTTGATAGCTCTATGACATGCTCTGGTCAGATCTGTCACCTCCCTCTGGAAGAGCCTCTGGCTGACGATCCTGTGCCCAATGCATCCCAGAACACAGTTGGCTCTCCTGGCTGCCAAGGCACTGCTGACTCATATTCAACTTGCCATCAACCAGGACCCCAGGTCCCTTTCAATGGTGCTGCTCTCCAACTTCTGATTCCTCAGTTTGTCCGCACATCCAGGATTGCCCCATCCCAGGTGCAGAATCTGGCACTCACTCTTGTTAAACTTTAAATAGCTGGTAATTTCCCCAGCCTTCTAATCTGTCCAGGTCTCTCTCCAGGGCCTCTCTGCTTCTGGAGTCAGCAGTTCCAATTTAGTATTGTTGGCAAACTTACTTAGTATCTTCTTTGCTTATTAATGCAATTAGCAAAGGGATTGGAACAAAACGGTTACTTATTTAGAGATAAGCTTATTTATTACATAGACGATAAGCAAATAACAGAAATAAGCTCTATGGATAATAAGTACATAACAGAAATAAGCATAGAAAGGCAATGTATCAAATTATTACTACAGATGACAGCTAGTGATTAGGAAAAGATACATCACCATTAACCCTAATAGGTTACCATCATCCTGGTCCATACTTCAGCTGGGGAACCCCGTTGCAGTGAAGGGCTGGAGAAACCCTTCCAGTAACTGGAAAATCCTATGCAGACCATTTGCTCATAGGTGAGGTTTCCAAACCTGCTACAAAGGGGTCTCACTTTTATATTGTTACTTGTATAAGGGTATGTGACCAAATGTTTCTTTTGAAACTTTATGGTCTGGCATACCCATCTGCTGGCCAGGCACCTGGGTATGTTGAGCACAAAGACCCTGTCTTCCTAAAATTGCATATGTTGTTTTGAAAAGGTACATATGTTTAAAGGTTCACACAATAGTCAATTTTGGTTCAGGCTCCACATAGGGCCTACCACAACAGTATCCCTTCCAGTCTTGCCTCCAAGTTGTTTATGAAGATGTTGAAGAGCACTGGGCCTAAGATAGAGCCCTGTGGAACCCCACCAGTGACCGGTTGCCAGCCTGATGTTACCCTATTTACTAGAACCCTTTGAGTACAACCTGTGAGCCAGTTGCTCACCCATCATATGATGTGTTTATCCAGTTGTGTGCTAGACAGTTTGTCCAGGAAGATACTATGAGAGACAGTATTGAAAGCTTTACTGAAATAAAAAAGATGTATATCAACTGGCATCCCTTGATCCACTACGTGGGTAACCTTGTTGCAAAAGGAAATTAAGTTTGACAAGCAGGATTTTGCCCTCATGAAGCCATGAACAGTCCCAGAATAATCTTCACCTCAGTTTTATTAGTCACTAAAATGAGACTGACAAGCCTGTAGTTTCCAGGGTCATCCTTGAGAATTGGGACGCTTGCCCGCTTTCAGTTAACTGAGACTGTTCGAGATTCCCAAGACTGCTCAAAATTCATTAAGAGAGGCCTAGTGGTGATATCAGCCAGCATTTTAGTATTCTGAGATTAATTCCCTCAGGTTCCATAGATTTGTATGGATCCAGCTGGAGCAGAAGATCCTGAGCAAGTTCAGGGTCAAGTGGGACTTTATCATTCTCAAAGCTGTGGTCCTTCAGCTCAGGGCACTGGGACCCCCTTGGTCCATCATCCGAGTTGAAGATAGAAGCAAAGAATGCATTAAACACCTCTGCCTTGTCCATGTCCCTGTTTGTGAGATGACCATCCTCAACCTGTAATGGGCTGATGTTATTTCTGAACTTCTTTTTGCTACTGACATACTTTAAAAAGCTCTTTTTGTTGTCCCCCACAGTTCTGGCAGCTTAAACCCCAATTGAGCTTTGGCTGCA
Source organism: Anthoscopus minutus (assembly GCA_013399455.1). Taxonomy (NCBI): domain Eukaryota; kingdom Metazoa; phylum Chordata; class Aves; order Passeriformes; family Paridae; genus Anthoscopus; species Anthoscopus minutus. Next base: position 6,146 of record VWYI01014332.1, on the reverse strand, counting down.
TGAATTTTTTCCCCACAGTGGTGTGCTGGTTTTGCATTGGTTGATATTTAGGAAGAAGGAAGAAAACCACTCAGCCAAGCCGGCCTTCTACCTCGCCTGCTTGACTTCTGACATTTGAGAATTGCCTGCTCCTGTACTCTTAGGAGGTGGTGCTTAAGAAGTGACCAACCCTAATGGACCCCAGCACCTTCAACAGCATTTTCCCAAGGGATCTTGCTAGCTAGTTCCCTGAGCAGCCTGAAGTCTGCTCTCCTCATGTTCAGGGTTGATGTTTTGCTGGCACTTTTCCTTCTGTCACCAGACATTTTAGACATCACTGTTTCATAGTTGCTGTGACCAAGATAGCTGCCAATAGCCATCACTCATGGGCCCCTCTCTGTTAACAAGCAACAAATCAAGGAAAGCACCTTTCCTAGTTGGCTCCTTTAGTACCTATACCATGATGTTGTTATCGAGGTGTTTTAAGAATTTTCTGGACCTGTTTATGCCAGGAGTGTGGTGTTTCCAGTTAACATATGGCAAGTTGAATTCTCCCATAAGGACAAGGGTGTTTGATTTACAGGTTCCCCTTGGTTCCTTAAAGAATAATTCTTTGTTGTTGTCATCATGGCTGAGTAGTCTATAGTAAACTTCCAAAATGACATCCAGTAATTATACACAGATAGCTGTTTCTCCCTTAATCCTTACCTAGAGAATCACAACTGTGCCATCACCAACTGCAAGCTCCGTACACTCCAGCCCCTTCGTTACACAGTATGCCATCTCCTCACCTTGCCTGCCCTGCCTATCCCTCCTGAGAAACCTGTAACTATCCGACATGGCACTCCAGCCACAGGACTCATCCCACCAGGTTTCACTTATGCCAATGACATCATGTCTCTGGGACCTGACCAAAACTTCAAACTCTTCTTGTTTGTTCCTCATGATGTGTGCATTAGTGTAAAAATATTTCAGGTGTGGTGCATTGTAACCAACACCTCATGGAGCAGATTGAAGGATGTCACTAGCGCTCAGCCCCTCAAGTTTTGGTGTCACATTCCATTGCTTATCACTACCCAGCCTGGTTTTGTCCCTTTCCCCCTTCCAGTCTAGCTTAAAGCTCTATCGATCAGCCCTGCTAACTCCTGTGCAAAACCACTTTTTTCTGCTCTGAGAAAGGTGCATCCCCCCAAAGTGTCAGTAGATCTGCTGTTTTATAAACCATTCAATGGTCAAAAACCCTAAAATTCTGCCTATGACACCAGCCTTGGAGTCACATGTTGATCTGATGGGTCTGCCTGTTCCTTTCATTATCCTTCCCTGCTACCGGAAGGACCAAGGAAAACATTACCTTTCATTCTGATTCTTCAACAAATTACCCTAATGCCCTGAAATCCCTTTGATTGCCCTTGGATTTTTTTTGCCATTTTATCACTGCTGAAATGAAGAATCAATAGCAGATGATAATCAGAGGGCCATACTAGACTAGAGATTTTTCTAGTAATGTCCTTTACCCAGGCCTCAGGAAGGCAGCAGACTTTCTTGTGGGTTGAGTCCATTTAGCATATCGGGCCCTCTACTCCCCTTAGAAGGGAGTCACCAATGACAACTACCCTTGTTTTTTTCTTAACAGAGGTAGTCATGATACAGGGGGTAGGTGTCTTGCCCTAGGCAAACCCTCTGTCCATCTCATCAGTTGACTGTCCTTCCAGTTCCAGGGCCTCATTCCTGTTCTATAAGGTACTAAACTGTCTTGGGAAACCCAAAACATTATTGTATTCTATATCTATCACTGCTCAAAATTGTTACTGTCTCTTTAAAACCCTGCAGCCAGAAATGGAACTGCAGGGGCAGTGGGTGCCGGGCAGGCTTTTTTAAGTCAGAGTCACCCAAGCAGAGTGGCTCTGGCTCTCCTGGCTTTCTTGCTTCTTGACTTGGCTTTTGCCATACAGCTGAGGCAGCACAGGTGAAGGCTTTACTTTTGGGTTTTCTTTTGTTTCTTTTCTGAGGGGGTTGCTCTGGGCATTAGGGTTTTTTTCTGAGAGGCTGTATTTTGCAGTCCTGGACTGCCTCAGGGCAAATTCCATGAGTGCCTGTCTGCTGTTGTAGTGTGTTTTTTGCTTACTGTATTTGACTTGATTACTTTTTGTATTGTAAAGTTGTACACCCCCCCCCTTTTTACGTTAATAGTTTAGTCCCCGTTGTGCCCTCCTATCTCGGTTGTCAATCCACCCTGATACCTATCCCTTATTCCTGAATGTCCCCTGTTCTTCCTCCCACTACCTGTCAATTCCCCTTCATACCAACCCTCTGTTCCAGAGAGTTCCCTGTCCATCTTCTGTTATTCAGTGCCTCATTGGTTTATGGAACCTGTTCCCTCCCACTGTGTACCCGTATTGGTTTGTACTTTGTAAACTCCTCCTTGTACTCCTCCCCTCCTAAGTCTCCCTCATTGGTTAATTCATACCCTCCCCTTGCTCCTCCCCCATGTATCAGTGGATGTGGTTCAGTATCTGGGGCTCTCGTGGCTGAACTTTCAAGGGAATAAACCTCTTTGGAAATCACATGAGAGGCCTGTCCCTTGTCCTTGCTCCTGCCCTTGGCACGGAACAATCTTGTGTCGTAGAGCNCACGGAACAATCTTGTGTCGTAGAGCATTGGGCTCTAAAGCCAGACCGGGATTCGCCTTGCTATATCCCGGTCCGTCACACTCCTGGCGTGCATGCCGGAGTAGCTGAGATAGCCCCAAAGGACTCCGGCACTGCATCAGCTGGCACCCAACGTGGGCCCTCCCCCATGAGATCCCTCAGAGTGGTGTGAGGCCTTTTAGTGCACCAATGCCTCTGGGAGAGTTCGCCACTTTTTGGTTGGTAGTACTCCCGGAGGGGAAGAAGCAACCCGCCCAGCACCGGGGAGGATCTCTTCATGGGCAGGAGACCTTGCCTGTGGTTTTCTGTTCCAGTGGCCAGCAGAAGGGTGAGATGTGACACACAATTGGTAAGTGAGAGCTGGCCTCTGCGGGAGCACACCACAGGTGGATTGGTGGTGCTCCAGGGGTGCAGTGTCTCGGGAAGAAGGGCGGCTGGTGTGTAGCTGGGTGTGGGTGTGGGTAAGTCCCACCCCAGTGCCCCAGGTGAAAGGATTGAGGGTGGTCACTGGGCCCTTTTCTTTTAAGTTTTGCATTTTGCCACAAGGGAGGGAGGATTTTGTTGTCCCTGGCAGAATGGGTGCGTGCCTGTCAGGGCAACAGCGTACCCAAGTAGCTGAGCTAGCCCCAAAAGACTCCAGCACCGCGTCAGTCTGCAGCCACGCATTGCACCAAGAGAAGTGGAGCAGCTCTCTATGTGGTCACCCCAGCCTACCACCAGCACCCAGCAGAAAGCAGAGTCCAAGGCGCCTCAGCCAGCTGCCTGCCATCTTCTGCTGAGAGGAAGGCAAAGTTTTTCCAAGAGTTCTACACCATGATGAAATACCAGCTGTTGGAGTGTGCCAGCTGCCTTTCTTGACAGAAGAGGGAAAGAAACCATTTTCCCTTTCTCTCCCTACACACAGTCATTCGCAGAGAGCACTATCCTGGAGTGAGCACTCCACTACTTTTTGAGTTTCTCTTTGTTTCTGGGGAGTTCCTGAGATTTCAGCAACTTTGTAACTAGTGACGATTACTGTTAATTTTTGCCTGTTGCTATTTCTTTTTTTTTTTTTTTTAGTAAACTGTTATTTTTTCACTTGTATCTTTCTCTCTATTGGTGGAAAGGAATTGGTTAAAAGTATAAGGGGAAGTAACTCATTTTAGACTGTCCATCTCTATAAATTGTCTTAAACCAAGACATATCTTGCACCCATCTAAAGGGGCACAAGAGACAAAGGGAAAACATAACCATTTTGACCAACACATTTGTGTATTGTGTACAGAACTCACCGATCATCATACTGCTCAGACTAATCATGGAGCTGCAGCACCTAAGCTTGTATACTTCTCCATATATATGGTACAATTACCCCAAGATAAAGGTCTTTTTTGGATCAGGGACACAAACCAATGTTGTTTTGTTTATAATCTCTGTGATATCAGCTTATGTAAAGATAACATCAGAGGCAATGAAGATAATTTGGGATATGTATTTGTTGTTGTTTGCCTGTCCTGGTCTCAGCTGCTACTTTGGGGGATTTATTAATAATGGCACTCAGCCTCATGGGAGAAAAGTAGGGAAAGATTTTTCCCAAACTTTCACCTCCTTCTCCCCCTTGAGTTCTGACACATCATATTTTGAGAACGCTCAGTTCCCTCTGGATGTTAAAGACACCATATTTTTGTTGCTAATTCCGCTATCTCCTCTGTACAGCCTACAACACATTTAGAATCAGACTGAGATTTCCATGGAGGTTGCCCAAAGATCTGCCCCAGTGGTAAAAAATCCTGAGTGGCATGGGATGTGAAGAAAATGGGCCAGATTTTGAAGAAATACTCTGCCCTAACAGTTTGGAAGTTCCCCCCTGAACAAATACTGAACCCAGCTAAGGTCACAGAATATCGGAAAGAAAATTGCAGTGGCAGCTCCAAAGAGAGGTAGCTTATTGCACTGTGCTGGGCCCTGGCTAATGCTTATTGCATGCTGCTCGTTACTGCACAGCATCAACTACAGCCAGAGGAAAAAGAGAACAAATCAGCAGACACCTCAGTCACTCAGACTGCAGTTAAACCAGAAGGGTAGCCTAAGCCAATAGCAGTTGGCCCTGTCCAGAGGAGAAAATACAAGACCATTTGCCTGGTGGATGATGATGGGGAGGTAGGACCCTCACAGCCAGCAGAGGAATCAGAACCAGAAATAATAACTGAATCTTTGTCCTTAGAGAGCCTCTGCAATCTGAAGAAAGACCTCACCCAATGACCCAATGAGTCCATATTGAGCTGGTTGATTGGAGTCTGGGATACCACAGGTGATGGTACAATTTTGGACAGTACTGAAATGAGGCACTTGTAATCTCTGTCACATGATGTGGGTATTAACCAGAAGATCATGAGGAGGCCAGAACCTTTCAGCCTCTGGATGTGACTCTTAACAAGTGTGAAGGATAGATAACTTTGCCCAGATCTCCAGCTGCAGCAAAGCCCTTGGAAAACCATGGAGCAAGGAATCTGATGCTTGCAAGAACGGGCTGTGATAACAATCCTCTTCTCAAATGACAACCAACCCACTAACAGTCCAGACCTGGGAAAATGTACAGCACTGATGTGGCTCAAACTTGCATGACTTGGGACACAAGTGTACTCTCAGTTCCTAGCAACGCTGCAATGGAATTAGAGAAATGAGAGGGTGGGTGGAGACTATGTCAAGAAGACTCCAGACATACAAAGATACTGTCCACACCCCAACACAAGCCCATGTCTCTGCAGTGTAAACAGACTTGACTGAGCATATACAGAAATTGGAAGAGAGGATTGCAGAAAGCTATTGGAAACTCAGGAAGGAGCTTAAAGAGGACTTTCTCCAAGTTTTGTCAGTACAGACCAGAGCCCTAGCTAACAGAAGCAGACGTCCCCCAGTTAGGGAGAGGGGGTACACCCCACGAGGCAACCTGTGGTTTCTCCTGTGTAAACATGGAAAAGACATGTGAAGATGGGATGGAAAACCCACCTCTGTCCTAGCAGCACAGGTGCATAAGCTAAAGGAGGAAACTATTGACAGAGGGAGTTACACCAGAATGAATGTAGCTCAAATTTCCGGTAACCGAGCTACTAGGTATAACAGAAGGGAGGATGACGTCTGATCCCCTTGAAGGGACCTCTGGAATGTATGCCCAGGGAGGGAACAATAGCCAGAACTAGAGGGGCCCTGCCTCTAGCCAGTTAGAGGTCAGGGAAAAACATGTCTGTTAGACTGAATGGATCCAACAGTCTGGCACATAAGAACCACAAAAATACAAGGCTTTGGTTGACACTGGAGCAAAATGCATTCTTATACCATTGGGACATGTGAGGGCAGAACCTGTTTCCATTGCTGGGGTGACAGAAGGGTCTCAGCAGTTGACTCTGTTGGAAGCTGAGGTGAGCTTGACCAGGAAGGAGTGGTACAAACATTCCATAGTGACTGGTCCAGCGGCACGATGTATTCTTGTGGTTATTTCAATGACCCAAAAGTAATAAGTATAGGGTTAAAATATTTCTA
>VWYI01014331.1:178752-200555 GCA_013399455.1 Anthoscopus minutus | reverse complement strand
AGGAAAGGAAAGGAAAGGAAAGGAGGAGCCCTGAGCGTCCCTTCCTCAGCCCCAGCTGCGCTCCTGGATCCTCCCAGGAACAGGTGCCAGATTCCCCTCTGGGCTTCATTTCTCCTTGTTTTCCATAGAAAATTCCCAGCCAAAACATCCTCTCCAGAGGAGCCCTGCAAGGATCCTGAGTGCTCCCGCCGGGAAGAGGAGGAGGAGGAGCAGGGATGTGAGGGGAGATGGGTGGCCGGGCTTGGAGTGACACACTGTACACTGGGGACTCGGCCAGAAATCCTGAATATTTGAAAAAGAAAATGTGCCTGAAAAGCACAGTCCCTCTGCAGTGAGGCAGGATGTGGAGAAAGTGGGAAAAGAGGACAGGGAAAGGGAGGAAAACCCCAGGGAAGGGAGGTGAGGGAATTTTTTTATCCCCTCTGAGAATTGTGGTGGCAGCTGGAGAAAGAATCTCACGTGGAAGGGAGGGGCTGGAGGCTTTGGGATGACGGAGATGATGGAGGAGTTGGATCCCTCTCCCAGGGAGCCGAATACCCGAGAAATTGATGTGAGGGCAGTGGCAGCCAGGACCATCTGTTGCTGTTGGAGAATTTCTGGCCAACAACTCCAAGGATTTCAGGGCCTAGAGGTTTTTCTGGAAAAGTAGACAGTCCCCAGCTAGGCTGGATAAGGAATTCCAGCCTCTCCAGCTTCTGGAAGTTTAAAGGATACAGGATACGCTCCCTCTGGAAGAGGAACCCTCCATGGTGGCTTCCAGTGGTGTCCTGGGAGTGCTGAGGAGCCCTCCCTGCAGGAGATGGCTCCGAGTGGTGCCATTCCTATGGTCCCATCCCCTTTTCCAGCCTAAACCAGGGAATATCAGTGTGCTGGACCTCAGTTCCACAGAATCCAGGACTTTCTGTCCAATCTCCTCCTGACCAGACCGGGATTATCTCAGGGAAGTGAGAATTTTCCATCTGAAGAACCTCATGAGGCTTTTCCCTTTTTTTCTCCATCCAACCCTGGAATTTCATGCTCCAGTCATCTCCTGTGTCCCAAAGTTCCTGGCAGGGCTCCCTTGGCACAGGGAGGATGTTGATAGGACCTCATTGCTCCTGCTCCTTTTATCCCAGCTCCTCATGCTTCCCAAGTGACTTCTATGAAATTTTTCCACATCTTTCCCCCCAGAAACACCAATTCCCTGCTGCTGGCTGCTCATAGGAAACCCAGAGCTGGTGACAGGAGCTGGGAATGTGCTGTCCTGGTTTCCTGAAATCCCATGGTCCTTTGTCACTGCGCAATCCGATCCAGAGTGATCATTCCAGGATCCCAGTCTGCATCTCATCTGTGCCTGGTTTGCTTTGGTTTTCCCATCCAAGCTGAGCAGGGGTTGTTTTGGATGGTTTTTTTCCAGCAAAGGATTTTCCAAAGCTCTTTGGAGCTTCATATCTGGAAGCACCAAATCTGGCCCTGCTTTAATCTACCAGTCCCAGGAGCTGGGAGCTTCCCCACGGATGGATACGGATTTATCGGGATGCAGGGATTGGATGCTTCCCAGCAAAACAAAGCAACAGAACATTTCCCTGCTGCTCCTGCTGAGGCTGAATCCCACCTGGATGAAGGGAGGATTAAGGCCACCTGGAGCATCCAGCCACTGTCACACCCAGGTCCTTTGGCAGCTTACTGGTTTTTTTAGTAATGGAAATTTCTGCTCCTTCCATGCTTCCAAGGAGTTTCAGCCTTGCTGCTCTGTCCTCCCACTCCTGCTGGTTTTTTCTGGTGTCCCTATCCTGGGAGGGAGTCACCAACTCCAGGGATTGAACATGTGTGTCCTGTGGGTCTCCCCTGCACCTTGTCCCTAAAGGCAAATCCTGGAGGATTTAAAGGTCCCAGCTGCTCTTTTATGAGATTCCAGTGTCAAGATTTCCAAACAGGAGCCAAGGAATCCCTTGGCACCTCCAGCCTTGCTCAGGCACGTGTGGGGAAATTTTGGGCATCGCCTGAGTGAGGAGGGAGCGGTGAAACCATGACCCCAGGCTCTTCTGTGCTCCAAGGCTTGGGCCAGAGCCAAAGGCTCTGGAATTTCTAGAGCCTGGAGCTAGTGGGTCCCAGGTTTGTGTTGCTTTCCTGGATGTTTACAACCTGAAAGTTCTTTTCCTGATAGTCTTAGCTTTTCCAGACTTTGTGAAATGCAGAGAGATTTCTGGGGCTCTGTATTCCTCCATCCATGCAGGGAATCCTCATTTTCCTCTTCTTTCTCTTCCTCTTCTTCTCCAGATACCTCTGGATCGCTCCATCCTAGGGAATCCTTCTCTTCCCTTCTCCAGATACCTCTCATAGCTCCGTCCATGCAGGAAACCCTCGTTTTCCTCCTCTTCCTCCTCTTCCTTCAGGCATTCCCTGGAGGGAGTGCTCTGATCTCTGCAGGGCCCCTTGGAATTCTCTGTGCCTGGGGAATCCCTATGGATTCACATCACCCCGGATGTGTCTCCCGGGGCTGCCGCTCCTGCTCCAAGGGCTCGCCTACCCCAGGGCCATGACACGAGCGGGCAGTGGGAAGAAGGGCAGGGAAATGGAATCCTGAGGGATTCGGGGATCACAGGATCCCTTTGGGGTGGAGGGACCAGGCCCCACATCTGGACAACAACTGCAGGGGCGGGAAGGTCAGCAGGGGACAGCTGAGCCAGCCCTGCCTCGACCTCCCCACTCACCCTGAACCTCCCTTTTCCTTTTTTTCCTTCCCAGCCACACATTCTTCAGCCCAAACAACATTCTTGGACTGAGATTTGAGGGCATCTGGAGGGAGTCGGTCACCCGGAGACAGAGCAACAGCCGAGCGAGCGCTGCTGGAAACTCTGACTGAGGCTGCTCCGGTCCAGTCTGGCAGTCCCGGGTGCTCCCAGAGCACCTGGAATCACCAGATTTCCATGAGAGGTGTTCCACAGCTTCCCTGGCATGGGGCAAGCTGCCTGTGCTGAGGGAGGGACAGTGAATCCCACATTGTCCCTTCCCGTTCCCGGCTGGGTGCTGGGAAATGCTGGGAAATGTTGGGAAATGCAGGGAAATGCTGGGAAATGCTGGGAAATGCTGGGAAATGCCGGGAAATGCTGAGGAAGTGTTTTCCCCATCCTGCCGTAATCCCGGGCTTGGAATCTCACCTGATTCCTGCCTAGTGTATCTGGGTCTGCGGGTTATGGTGGGATGGGCTTGGTCCTGACAGTTCCCAGCCCCATGGAATGTCCTTACAGCTCATCCCAGACTCCTAGCCCCATGGAATCCTTGCAGCCTACCCAAAACTCCCAGCCCCATGGAATTGCCTTTGGATCCCCTCTGGCCTCTGTGTGGGCTCCATCCCCCTTCCCTGCAAATCCAAGGTGGTGGATTCCCTAAATCTCCATTTCCAGGCAGTGCTGGGAGAGGCTGGCTTGGCACAAGGAGGATCAGAGCTCCTCACAGCCACTGGAAAAAAGGGCTTGGAAAAGTAAGGGAGTAATTTAGAGCAGAGCTGGAAACTCTGAAGTGTTTCCTCATCCCAGTGTTCCCTCCTGTCCCTGGACTGCTCTGACACCTCCATGGATACACAGCCAAACACATCTGGGAGTGCAGGGCTTTCCAAAGGAGTCTGCCGGAAATTATCCCAGGGCAAATTCCACCGGGAGGATGGGAGGGAGCTGCAGAGGCCACCGAGTCCCATCTGGACTCACAATTCCCTTCCTGGTGCCTGGGGTTGGGATGTGGATGTGTCCAGGGCTGTGGGGGTTCTCCAGCGGGGCCAGGAGGTGCCAGGGCAAATCCCAGCAGGATTGGGATGCTGATCCCATCCCAGCAGGATTGGGATGCTGATCCCATCTCATCAGGATTGGGATGCTGATCCCATCCCAGCAGGATTGGAATGCTGATCCCATCCCAGCAGGATTGGGATGCCAATCCCATCCCAGCAGGATTGGGATGCTGATCCCTGCTCAGCAGGATTGGGATGCTGATCCTATCCCAGCCCTGGGATGGATGTCCCGACCCTGAGCTCAAGCCCAGGATGGGATGTGGCAGCACCTCTTTATCCCTTGTGGAACCCCAGGAGGGCACAAGAAGCTCCAGGATATTTTACAGGGGGAATTGCTCCATGATATCAGGTCCCAGCTGCCTCTCCCACCCAGGACATCGATTCTCTGAATCCAGGTGCTGCCTGCAGCTATGCAAGGAGCAGCATTTCCATGCTGGGAGACCCAAGTCCCTGTTCCAAGGCCTGCAGTCCCTGCAAATCCAAGGTTGTAGGACAAATAAATCCCTATAAGACAAATGTAAATCCGTAAAGAACAAATAAAATCCCTATAGGACAAATATAAATCCCTATAGGGAAACTTAAATACCTATAGGACAAATAAAGTCCCTATAATAGGAATAAAATCCCTCTAGGACAAATAAATCTATCTAGGAAAAATAAATCCATATAAGACAAATAAAATCCCTATAGGACAAATTTAAATCCATATAGGACAAAGATAAATTCATGTAGGATAAATTAATTCCATATAGAGGTTAATAAATGATGAACTGCCCTTCCTGGATCCTCCAGTATCCCCCTGGCTCCGGGAAGTTCACGGCCCGGAGCTGCCCTCCCAAACGGGCTGTTTGTCTCTGCAAAGCATCTAAAATATGAACCAAAAAATCTTCAAAAAAATAAAGGGAAAAGAGAAACATCAGCTGCCTGGGAAAGCCATCAGCATTCCTGCCTGCTCCTGCCACCTGGCATCCCAAAAAATCCCCAACCGCAGGGCCTCTCTGGGGCACAGTGAGCCCTGCTAGGGTACCACAACCACCTCTGCCCTCCCTGCCCTGCTCCAGCTTCTCCCAAACTGCGAGACTCCTCGGGGAGTGAGGCAGAGGATCTGGGGGATTTTTTTAAGAGGAAAAATTTTTAAAAAATTAAAAACCGTAACAAGTGAAACTCCTCAGAGATAAACAGGAGGAAGGAGCGGGCATGGGTGGCGCTGCTGCTGTGCAGCTGAACTGAGGATTTGGGGAGGACTGGGGGATCCTGGCAGCAATTTTAGGGATAAAAAAAAGCATCTGGGAGGAGGTGGCATAAGGTGGATGTGTCCCCTGGGGCTTGGGGGGGTCCCTCTGTGCCACACCCTGGGCTCTGCGGTACATCCCTGCTCCCCTTTCCCCCTTGGAGGGTGGGAGTTGGGATTTGTAGGAACATTCCCTGGACCCCGTGGAGCTGGGAGAGGTTGGATTTTGGGTCTGTGGGTAGCTGGGCTGTTGTTCTGCTCTGGGATATGTGAGCATCATTCCCTTGGCTCCAAGGAGCTGGGACAGGCTGGAGCAGGGTCCATGGCAGCCTCAGCTGGGCTGGGGATGGGTGTTGGGATTTGTGGGATCATTTCCTGGACCCTGAAGAGCTGGGATGGGCTTCTGGGGGTCCGTGGGCAGCCGCAGCCGGGCTGGGATATGTGGGATCATTCTCTGATTCCCTGGGCCCCATGGAGCTGGGAGAGGCTTGAGCAGCTGGGCCGGGGGTGGGTTCTGGGATATGTGGAATCATTCCCTGGGCGCCGCGGAGTTGGAGAGGCTGGAACGGGGGTCCGTGGGCAGCCGCAGCCGGGCTGGGGGCGGCCTGGGTGCCGCAGAGCTCGGGCGGGGGCTGTCAGCCCGTGAGCAATAATTAGCGATGATCAAAGCGGCTCCTTCCCGACAGCCCTGGATGCGGATGCTTGGAAATCTCTCGGCTGCTGGCGGTGGGGGAGGAAAACACCCCCCGCTGCCGGCTGAGCTGCTCCCAGCATTTCCAGCTCCAGGAGGGGGATCCTGGGGGGACTGGGAGAGGGTGTCACAGTGGGCAGAGCTCTGGGGTGTCCAGGGCGCATCCCTGCCGAGTCAAAGAGAGGGAGTTGAGGAGCTGGAGCAGGTGAGGAGGGGGCGATGGGGCAGCGGCCAGGCCAGGCCAGCCCCGGGTTCAGCCCCTCCTGCACTGCCCGGGGCTGTCCCCACAGCCAGGTCACCTCTCTCTATGTCACTGGGTGGGATTATCCCTGGGGAACATCCCAGTGCCCCCTGCCCAGCAGCCGGAGGCGGGCAGAGCTCTGCTCCCTCATCCCGGCCCGATTCCAGGTTCCCGGGCAGCAGGATGAACCGAGCCCCGCTCAAGCCCCGTGGGCTTTGTTAAATTCCCGGCCTGTTTCCCCTGGATTTCCGCCTCTCCGAGGGCTGGGTGTGTTTGATCGGAGCGGGGAGCGGGGCATCGCTGGCTCCCGCTGCCCTCGGGGTCTGGGAAAAGCTGTTTATGAGGCTCAGCTCCTTCTCCCGCCTCGCTGGCTCTGTGTGAGCTATCCCCGTGCTCCGCCTCAAGGGATCACGCAGAACTCCGTGGCAAACCCCTGCCCGCAGCCTCTTCCCGGCCTCGTTCCGCCGGCAAAAACATCTGGAAAAGCCCTTTTCTCCCCCAAAACAGCTGCAGCAAAGCGGCCTTGACCCCTCCACCTGCTCAGGGTTTTTGCCTCGTCTCCAGCCCGGCCCCCAGAGCCCCACCGAGGGGTGTCCCGTCCCTTTCCCCCTCTCCATCCTTCCCACTGGAATTGCACAATGGAACACATCGTGTCTGGGAGCCTTTCCCTGGCTCCTGGACTCGGTTTTATCTCTCCCTTCAAAGCGGAGGGAACCCTCCGAGCCAGACCCGCGGCCCCAGATGTGCTGGGGAATGTGGAAAGGGCTGAACTCGGGCCATGGGTCTGGATTTGGGGTGCTCTGAGCACTCCCTCTGCTGTCCCGGGAATGCGGGAAGGGCTGAACCTGGATTTGGGATTCTCTGAGCGCTCCCTTTGCCCTCCCTCTGCTGTCCCGGGAATGCGGGAAGGGCTGAACCTGGATTTGGGATTCTCTGAGCGCTCCCTTTGCTCTCCCTCTGCTGTCCCAGCCCCCTGTCAGGGCCACGGGACAGCCCCGGGGCGTGAAAATGCCGGAAATGTTCCTAAAATTCCCAGGAAAGGCCACCCTGGCTGCTTTTCTCCCTATGGAAGGCCAAGGGGGTGCCGAAATCGGAGCCGACCCAAACACGGGGCTCAGCGGTGGGTCGGCTGCGAGCCCCCAGGAATAACCTCGGGGAAAACCGCTCCTGCTCCCGAGATTCCCTTAATTCCCGATGGAATCTGGGAGCTCTCGCTGCTCCCTGCCGGCGCCGCAGGGAGGGATTGCTCCCCTGCTGATGTGGAAGCTCTGGGTCTGCTCGGCTCCCCAGGTTCTCCCGCCAGGAGGAGGCAGCTGCGGCCGCTCCTCTCTCTCCTCCCTTTCTCTCTCCGTTATTCCCACTTTTCCCCTGGAAAAGTGCGGCTCCGCGATGATTCGGGCAGCAAGGAACAGCGCAGCTCCCACCACCTCGTCCCTGTCCCTGTCCCCTGTCCCCTGTCCCTGTCCCCTGTCCCCTGTCCCNCCTGTCCCTGTCCCCTGTCCCTGTCCCCTGTCCCTGTCCCCTGTCCCCTGTCCCCTGTCCCCTGTCCCTGTCCCTGTCCCTGTCCCCTGTCCCTGTCCCCGCCGCCCGCTCCAGCAGCGAATCCTCCCAATCCCAAAGCGGTTTTCCAACAATTCGCCGCTTCCAGCGAGCCTGACCTTTTCATTATTAAATAAGCCGCGTTATTGGAGGGATGAATAATTCACCATCACACCCATTCCCGCGCCGAGTGCTGGATGTAGAATTCAATTAATCCTCTCATGGAACGCCCCCGAGGGTGCGGAGGGATGGGGATGGATGGGGATGATGCCAGTGGCTCCCGGTGATTCCCCAGGAGCGTCCCAGCCCCTGGGATATTCCGAGATATTGCAGCAAAGCATCTCAGTCATTCCCTCTGGCGATATTTTTTTTTCTCTCTGGGTGTTTTAAAAGGGGAAAATTCCCCTTTGCTGTGGAACTGCCGAAGGAAATCTCCGCAGGATCTTCTCCCCGAGCTTTTCCTCCGGGAAATAACAGCGGCTTTTTGCTTTCCCCGACCTTTTCCAGATGCAGCTGTGCAATAACAGGAGATCCTGGGTAAATATCTCTATCCAGGTGTGTTTAACAGGGAGCCAGGAGCAAACATCGGCCCTGCTGGCATGGAAGAGACCCAGGTGTTGGATTGGGAATCACCCCCCCAAAACCCTGGCAGGATTTTTGATTCTCCTGCTGCCACTCGGGAGGGGTGGGAAGGGTTTTTTTTCCTTGTTTTTGAGCTCTCTAAAAGTTTCACCCCTGGATGGTGCCAGGGATGTTCCTGGGGTGGGGGGGGTGCTCCTCTGACTCCATGGGGGGATTTCCCAGCATTTTCCTTGGCTCTGCCCCCCAAATCCATGAGGAAATCCCTGCCATGCTGGCAGGGAAGGCCACAGAGGTGCGGGTTTAATTAGTGAGCAGCCTAACAAGGTCTGGTACTGATTATGCACCCCCTCGGCCAGGAAGCAGCTGCACAGTGATTTAGCCGGTGCATGGGGACCCCCTGTCCCCCCAGCCAGGCTCAGCACCCATGGGTGCGAGAGGACCCCCGGGGACCCCAATTCCAGCTCTGTCAAGGCCCTGCAGGATTTGGGAAGCAGCTTCCACACTCTCCTCATAGTGGACACCAGGGTGGGGACCCCCAGCCATGCCCCATTCTCCCAGCAGGGACGTCCTGTGGGATTTTGGGGCTGTCCCGCAGCCAGGAGAAAGAATCCCAGGGTAATTTCACTTGGGAAACACCTCTGAGATCTTTAGGAAGGGGTGTGGGGTGGCTTTCGGAGTTGGCACTGATCCTGCTGATCCAGGGAAAACTTTTCCCAGTCCCAGCAGCCCCCAGAGCCTCCCCGGTTGCTGCCTCTCCCCTGAGCTAGGCAGGGAATGTGCTGGAAAATCTCCACATTTCCTGGAGCTCCAGAGGTGCAAATGTTGCCCTTGGCTGCAGCCGCTTGCTCGCAGCTGAAGGGGCTTTTTGTTGGGAAAATGGCTGCGGGAGTGATTTGTAATCTCCTTCCAGATTTCTCTTCCTACCCTCCTTCTCCCAGCTTTTCCTGAACATGATCCTGGAGGATTTGCAGTGCTGGACCATTACTGGGACAACCCAAAATCCAAATCCCCGTACTTCCAGCTCTTATCCAGCCTTTCTCTCTCTTCCCCAGGCTCCCTCCTTGCTCCTTCCCAGACTTCCCAATTAAGTATTTTCAAGCAAGGTTGTCGGAAGGCTCCACAGCTCCAGAAATCCCAGCAGGTCGCCTCTGAGAACTTCCAAAGGCTTTCTCCACTCTCAGAGCTGCTGGAGCTCCAGTGTGTATGCAGGAATGTGGGAAGGGGCACAGGGATAACCAAGGCATGGCACAGCCCAGATTTTCAGGGAATTCCAGGCTGAGATTCCAGCTCCCAGCCCCTCCTGCATGGCTGGAGCCCAGGGTGCAGTTCCCAGGGACAGCCAGGACAGGGCTGGATCATGGAAACCTCCCGCGATTGCATCTCTCGCTCCGGCTTCGGCTCCCTGGAGGGAGAGTTTGATTCCTGCCCCAGGAGGGCTCAGACATGTCCAGCTTTCCCTGCCAGTCTGCATCCATGCTCATTCCCAATCCCGCAGGAAACTGGGAGAGTTTCCAAGAGCCAGTGCTCTGGTCTGGTATGGAATTGTTCCTTATTGGAAATATCAGGGAAGTTGGGTGGGGAGCATCAGTGATTTCCCTTGGAGCTGGATCTGCTGATGTGGTCATTCATCTGTCCGTCCATCCATCATCCATCCATCCATCCATCCATCCATCCATCCATCCATCCATCCATCCATCCATCCATCATCCATCCATCCATCCATCATCCATCATCCATCCATCCATCCATCCATCCATCATCCATCCATCCATCCATCCATCCATTCATCCCCACCCATCATCCCTCCCTCCATCTTCCCCCAGCAACCCCTGCTACCCCACAAGGGCATAAGAGGAACACAGGGGCAGGGAGGGAGGTGAATCCCTATGGAGATCTTTGGGATATCCCTGTTGGGATCCGGGCCTGGCCGAGGGCACCGTGGCCCTGCAGCTGCCGGGCTCCTGGCAGATTCCAGGCTGCTGGCGAGACACAGCTGGACGGCTCCGCTTTTTTCCAGGCCCGTATCCCACTCTCTGTTCATTCAATGTGTTTTGATTTCCTATTAAAGCAGCGCCGTCTCGTTCCCTCTGAGAAAAACAAGGCTCTTCCAGCGGGACAGGTTCCTCCAGCTCTGGCAAAGCCCCAGTGCTGGAAAATAACCAGGGGCCACCCATTGCTGCCTTCTCCCCTCTTCTTTCCCTGCCCCTCTCCTTTCCTCTCCCATCCCCTCAACCCCTCTGGGGGCTGCTGGATCCCCTTTCCAGAGGGAGATGGATGCAGATTTCCATCCATTCAGGCTGCTGGTGCCTCCCCTTCCAGAACCTTCCTTGTTCCGGGCAGGATTGGGTGGTTTTTCAAGGAACAGCAACCAGCGATGATTTTCCAGCTGCTCCATCCCTTTCACCACTCTAGAGGCTGCGGGAAAGGGCTTGGAGCATCCCCAGGCAGGATGGATTGATCCTGAGAGGCTGCGGGAGCAGCTCCCGGAGCATCTGGAAGTGGCTGCGCGGATGCCTCGGGGATGAAAACACTTCCTGCGCCTCCACCTCCACCTGACATTTGGTAACAGCGGAGCCGCGGCTCCCGGGACCTTTCCAGATTCCTTTAGCTGGAGTCGTCACGGGGACAGGGAGGGAGGGAGGGAGGAGGTGTCCGGGCAGTGGCGGCCCCAGGACAGCCTGGACGGGAACCAGGCCCCACCGTTGTCCCGGAAACCGGGTGTTTATCCGGGGAACTGGGTGTTTATCCCGGGCCAGACCGGGACTCGATGGCTGCAGCCCGGGGCCTGCTCCAGGGCTGGGTGGGTGCTCAGTGCCCAGCCCCGATGGCCCCGGTGGCACCAAGGGCTGTGCCACCTGCGAGAGGATTCCTGCGAGGGGTCCCTGGGCGAGCAGGGAATGTTTTGTGCTCCTCTGTCCCCATCCCGCCCTCCGTCCCTTTCCCCAAATGTCCCAGGTGGCACTGCCGGGGCTGTCCCCTCCTGGGCTGCAGCTCAGCTCCAGCAAAGCCCCCCAAGGTTGTGGGGTGTCCCCGTTTTGAGGTTAATTCCCCTTTTGACCCTGATGCAATTTGGCATTGCCACACTGGAGCAGATTTTGGGATGTTGCCGCTGCAGCAGAGGGTGCTGGGGCTCCTGGGTTTTTCTCTGGCTCTGCTCCAGCTTCTGGAAAATGAGGGATGGGCATGATGGGAGGACAGCAGCTCCTGGGAAGGCTCCTGATGGTGATCTTATGGGATTGGCAGCTCCGTTTCTCCCTCACTCAAAGGGATTGTGTAGAGCTGAAGGATGGCCTGAGTTCCCTGGGCAGAGGGAAGCAGGAAGATGCTCCTTTTCCAGGCTGGAGAGATGGATTTGGGATGAAATGCTGGGTGGAAGGGCTGGCAGGGCTCTGAGGCTACAGCTCCCAGGGAACACACCAGGACAGAGAAAGAGCATCCAGGAAATTCCTGCCTGGTCCCAGCTCCTGGGGACAGGATGAGGTGAGGGACACTGCTGGGATTGTCCCTTGGGAAGGGAAAAAGAAAGTGGAAATGTGAGATGAGGCAGGTGCAGGTGGCTTTGACCCCTTGCCAAGGTTTCCTTGGAGCCTTGGGAGTCAGTTCCCATGGGATGGGGACTCAGGGACGCAGGGAGCTGGGAAAGGAGAGGCGGCTGAATTTGGGGACATCCAAGGAAAGGCACCTCAAATCCGTGACCCTGGAATTTCCAGGCATGGGATGAGCAGCACCTGAGGAAAATCGATGGAATTGACCATGAAGTGACCACGAAGTGACCAAATGCCTTGAGCTGCTCCAACTCAGCTCCTTTGAGATGGAAATTCACACCTTCAGCCAGAAATTCCAGCCAAATTCCAAGCCTGGAGGAAGTGATGATGACCCGTCTGGTTGGAGTTTTCTTGGGATTTGCCTGAAGGGTTTTCAGCCATGCTGGGGGTCCATGGGCTGGGATTTGCTGTGAAAATCTTTGTGTCTCCATTCAAGGATTTTCAGGGCTCTGAAATCCCACAAAGATGGAAAGTGCAGGTTTGGAGGAGGCCTGCAGGACCAGCTCTTTACTGGGCTTGGGGAATGAGGGAGGAAATAACACAAAATCCTTCAAGGATGCTGGGGCTGGGAGGATTTGCAAATTCCAGAGAGGACAGAGGGGTTAGAAAAATCTGCAGGAAGCACAAAGGCCCAGAAGTTCAAAAAATGAGAAGCAAATCCAACTGGAAGGGACCCTGGAACTGCAGCAAAGCTGTGAGAGGTCCCCCTTTTTTGGGAAGGGTCTTGTCAGCTCTAATCCCAGCTTTTCCAAGGATTTTGGCAGTGCCCTTGGTGAGGGCTAACCTCTGCCCAAACCCAGTGCTGGCAGGACCCCCTCGAGCTGACCCTGGTCTCAGCCTCACTATCCTGCGAGTGCCAGCTGGGATTACAATTCCCTGGATAAAAATGTTCCCTCCCAGCCCAGCCCCGGGGCCACAGAGGCACTTGGAGATGGAAAGTGGGTCACAGTCCCAGCTCCTGGGTTGTTATCATTTTCCTGGGATGCAAAGGGGTAGGAAAAATGGATAAAAAATCATGGAATTAAACAGCTGCAGCTCCTGGTGGAATCTGGAAGCCTGGAACCTGCTCCCTGTGGGCAAACCCCAAGTTATTTGGGGTTTTTGGGATGGGGAGCCTTTCCCCTCTTCCCCTGATCCTTTTCCTGTGCCCCACAAGCCTGACAGGGCTCAGCACTTCCCAGTCCCTGCAGGATCAGATGCAGGAATTCCCTGGAATGGGAGAACCAGGGAGATGCCGGGATGCTCCAAGGGTCCATCCCTGACACTTTGGGCACTTCCAGGGAGGTGTGGGGTGGCAGAGAATCACCAGGGACAGCAGGAAAGATTTAAAGGGGCAAGTGGGGAAACTTTAAGTGGGCTCCAGAAGATTAAAGTTGGATTAATTTGGGCTTAATGGCTCTGCCAGAAATTCCTGCAGGGAATGCTCCCAGAGCTCCCTTGCTAATTAAACAACCTAATGAAGGGATTTGATTAAAGGCAGCGAAGTCATTGTGGCTGCCCGGTGACTCATAGGAACCTGAGAATGCAACATGGGAATAAAACCTGGGAATACAGCCTGAGAATGCTGCTTCCTAGGGAGTTGAAGTGCTTTAAATGCTGATTTTGCCGTGATTAATTGTCCTGGTCCCTGTTTGGCACCTGTGGGGCCGCCCTGGCCTGCATGCCAAGGGCTCGGAATCGGAGAGACAGGCACGGAACCCAGGGATTCCGTGGCTTTGTGGGGAATAAATCCAGGTATTTTTCCTCTAGGAATGCCGCAGTCCGGGGGCTTGAGCTGCGAGCAGGGAGTGATGGATGTCCTGGGAAGAGCAGGGAATGAGGATTGCGGAGGCTCCATCGCCGGCCTTGGCTCCCTCCTTGGAACCCGCTGGGATGGGGGGACGCTGCCAGGAGCTGCGGTAATTAACGGCAGTAATTAAAATAATTACAGCCATTGATAACAAGGCTGTTGAGAAGAGGGGGGAGAGGAGGTCCGGGCTGCGCAGGGAGAGCAGGAAGGAGTCGCAGGAGTGAAGCGGGAGCAGCGGGAGGAGCGCGGGGACCTCGCGAGGGAAGAGCAGCGATTGCTTCGCTCCGGCTGGGCCAAGCCGGGAGCGGGACCGAGCCCGGAGCCAAGATGTGACAGGAATGCCGGGATGTGACAGGAATGCCGGGATGTGACAGGAATGCCGGGATGAGGGGATACAGGGAATGTGGGAATTTAGGAATGCATGGATCAGGGGATGCAGGGATGCGGGAATACAGGAATTTGGGGACACAGGAATGCAGGGTTTTGCGGATGTGGGAATTCAGGGATGCAGGAATGCAGTGATTAAAGTCCTCCAGCTCCCAGAGGCTGGCAGGGACTGCAAGGCCTCCCCTGCCCTTTGGAGGAATCCAGGTGGTTCCTAGGCTTTGGGTTTGTAGCCTGGGAATGAAGAGGATAAATCCCATCCCTCCCAGGTCCCTCCAGTGCCAGATCCCTGCCTCTTGACCAAGAGGGATCTGCATTCCTGGATTCTACAAGAGAACTCAAAAGAATTTCCATTTTATCACATCCTTCACATATCACCATCACTGCTAAGGATGAAGGCTCCAGTGCTGCCTCCATCATTCCCATCTTTAACTCTCCCAGGCTTGGGGTTTTTCCTGCACTCACCCAGGGGAATAATTTGGTATATTTGGAGCAACTGGGAATAAACGGAAGCTCCTGAGTGAAGCAACTCCCTTGGAGAACCTGAGCTGCTCTCCTCTCACTGAACCTGCCCTGGAATTCCTGGGAAGAATTCTGCTGGACATTGGATCCAGCCATCCCTGTTCCCAGGGCAGCTCCTGAGGGACACCAGCTGCTCCCTCTCACCCCAGATCACCTGGAAAAGCCAGGAAGGGGAGAAAGATATTCCAGGAGAGAGGAAAAGCAGGAATCAGGAAGCCATGCCCATGGAGTGGTGCCAAGGAATGGCTGAGAAGAGCTGGGAAAAACGGGAGGAGCTCCATTTATTTGCTGTGTCCCTTCATTCCCTTTCCTTCCTTTTTCCAGGGAAGTTTGTAGCCAGAGCTGGAGCAAAACCATTCCCAGGAAAACAAACCTGGATCCTGAAGTAGGATGGATCATCTGAACCATTGGGGCCTCTGGAATTTGGACCCAGCTGAGATTTTCAGCTTCCAGCTGTGATTTCCAGCTCAGCCATCCCCAAAATCCCCATCCCAGCAGCCCTTGGGTCCCACCTTTGGCATTCCCAGATAATCCATGAAAAAGCAGACTGAGAGCAGTGGAGCTGGACAAGCTCTGGGGTTTCATTTTCGCTGGGAAGTTCCCATATTCTGGTTTTTTTTCTGCTCAAAAATGATACAAAACCAAAAGAAAACAGAACCTTTGGAAAAATTCTCCCTTTGGAGACGAAGGAAACAGATTTTAGGGGTTTTTAAAAAATACAATCAAAATATTTTCCTCCTATTTTTACTTTCAACAAAGCCCTTGGTGGGAAAAGGAGGCTGTTTTTAAGGATGGGATTTCACTGGAATTTTTAGGAATGAGGTTTCATCTGCAGCACTCAATTTCCTGGGGTGGGAGCTGAGGGATTTTGGGATATTTGGCCAAATTCTGTCCCTCTGAAGGTGCTGCCCCATTTTCAGGCAAAGCCTGGGGCTGAAAAAAATGGAATTTTGTGGTTTCTTCCCATTTTGTGGGTGGTGATTCCCAATTTCCCATCTCCCAGTGCTCCTGCTCCCACACAGGAAGTGCCAAAATTCCATCCAGGTGGAATTTGGTGCTCCTTTCCCTCTGGAATGGCTGAACTTATTCCTGCCTAATTTTCAGACAAAGCCTGAATAAAAAGAATTCCAAGGAAAGGAAGGATCCCAAGGGAAGGAAAAATCCCCGTCAAGAAGGATCCCTGAGAAAGGAAGGATCCAAAGCGAAGGAAGGATTCCAGGGAAAGAATCCCAAGGAAAGGATCCCAGAGAAAGGAAAGATCCCATGGGAAGGGAAGGAAGGATACCAGGGAAGAGCCCTGGCTCTGTCCCCAGCACAGTGCCCTGATCCAATGTCCCTGTCCCTGTCCCTGTCCCCTCTCCAAGAGCTCTGGAGTGGCTGCTCAGATTTGCAGGATAAAAATCTGGAAAAGCCTCAAGATTCTGGCCTTGCGTCCCGGGGAGTTGCAGCGGGATGATTTAATCTGCCAGAAATGCGAGGTTTGGTGAGCTCAGGATCCTACCCTGTGCTTAAAGCGGCCACAGGGGCAGCAGGGACTGGGATGAGAAGGGTTTGGGGTTCAGAGGAGAATTGGGGTGCAGGGAGGATTTGGAGTTCAGGGCAGGTTTGGGATTCAGGAGGAATTTGGGGTTCACGGAGATCAGGGAGAATTGAGGGGTTCAGGAAGGGTTGGGAGGATCTCAGGAAGGGTTTGGGGAATCTCAGGAAGGGTTTGGGGGATCTCAGGAAGGGTTTGGGGGATCTCAGGAAGGGTTTGGGGGATCTCAGGGAGCATTTAGGGGATCTCAGGAAGGGTTTGGGGAATCTCAGGAAGGGTTTGGGGGATCTCAGGGAGCATTTAGGGGATCTCATGAAGGGTTTGGGGGATCTCAGGGAGCATTTAGGGGATCTCAGGAAGGGTTTGGGGAATCTCAGGAAGGGTTTGGGGGATCTCAGGGAGCATTTAGGGGATCTCATGAAGGGTTTGGGGGATCTCAGGGAGCATTTAGGGGATCTCAGGAAGGGTTTGGGGAATCTCAGGAAGGGTTTGGGGGATCTCAGGGAGCATTTAGGGGATCTCATGAAGGGTTTGGGGGATCTCAGGGAGCATTTAGGGGATCTCAGGAAGGGTTTGGGGAATCTCAGGAAGGGTTTGGGGGATCTCAGGGAGCATTTAGGGGATCTCATGAAGGGTTTGGGGGATCTCAGGGAGCATTTAGGGGATCTCAGGAAGGGTTTGGGGAATCTCAGGAAGGGTTTGGGGGATCTCAGGGAGCATTTAGGGGATCTCATGAAGGGTTTGGGGGATCTCAGGGAGCATTTAGGGGATCTCAGGAAGGGTTTGGGGGATCTCAGGGAGCATTTAGGGGATCTCAGGAAGGGTTTTGGGTGCAGGGAGGGTTTGTGGGGGTTGGAGGGTCAGTGGCGCTGTGGGCCAGGACCTGCCCTGCTGTGACACCACTGGGGACAGGGCTGAGGTGCCACCACCACTGTCCCTGTCATGGCTGCGCTGTGGGGGGCACAAGGAACCCTCAGGAATGGGATGGGGGTGCTCCCAGGCCAGGGTTCAGACTGGAAGGTGTAGGGGTGTGAGCCTGAGTTTTCCATCCCAAACCTTTCCCCTCATTCAGAAACTCTTTCCATTCCCAAACTTCCTTCCCTTTCTATTCCCGAATCTTCCTCCTCCCATTCCCAAACCCTTCCCTTCTTTATTCCCTGACCCTTCCTTTCTAATTCCCAAACCCTTCCCCTCATTTCCAAACCCTTCTCTTCCATTCCCAAACCCATTCCACTCCAAAACCCTTCCCCTCATTCCTAAACCTTCCCCTTCCATTTCCCAAACCCTTTCCATTTTCAAGCCCTTCCTACCCATTCCCAAACCCTTCACTTTTCCCCTTTATTCCAAAACCTTTCCCAATCCCTCTCCTCCCATTCCCAACCCTCCCCTGTCCCTGCAGCTCCCTGGCTCGGACTCCCAGTGTCTTCTCCCGGGAGATTTGCCCATGGATTTAACATCCAGAGTAGCAGCTGAGCTCCATCCAGGGCTATTCCTTGTTTTCCCTCTATCCTTTAAACACCTGGCTGGGAACAGAGGATCAGCTCCTTTGGCTGTTTCTCACTCTTGGAACTGAGCAGAGCTTGTTCTCTGCAGCCTGGCCCAGCCTCTGGCCAGCTGTGCTGGGAAACTGCACGTCCTGATCCTCATGATCCTCAGGGAACCTGCTCCAGGCTCAGGGATCCTGCTCCAGGCTCAGGGATCCTGCTCCAGGTTCAGGGATCCTGCTCCAGGTTCAAGGATCCTGCTCCAGGTTCAAGGATCCTGCTCCAGGCTCAGGGATCCTGCTCCAGGTTCAAGGATCCTGCTCCAGGTTCAGGGATCCTGCTCCAGGTTCAAGGATCCTGCTCCAGGCTCAGGGATCCTGCTCCAGGTCCAGGGATCCTGCTCCAGGCTCAAGAATCCTGCTCCAGGCCCAGGGATTCTGCTCCAGGCTCAGGGATCCTTCTCCAGGTCCAGGGATCCTGCTCCAGGCTCAGGGATCCTGCTCCAGGCTCAGGGATCCTGCTCCAGGTTCAAGGATCCTGCTCCAGGTCCAGGGATCCTGCTCCAGGCTCAGGGATCCTGCTCCAGGCTCAGGGATCCTGCTCCAGGCTCAGGGATCCTGCTCCAGGTTCAAGGATCCTGCTCCAGGCTCAGGGATCCTGCTCCAGGTTCAAGGATCCTCCAGGCTCAGGGATCCTGCTCCAGGTTCAGGGATGCTCAGGGATGCATGGAGAGGCCAGAGCAGAAGGGACGGATATTTGAGATGGCTGGAATCTGCGCAGAATTCCTCCTCCCCCTCCCTCCGTGTGGATCACTGTGCTGGGATAACCAAAGTGACAGTGAGCCCGAGCTGAATTCCCAAATGCCAGCGCCTCTGGAGTGCTTTGGGACGGGGCCAGCTTTGCTCCAGCACCTTCCACCCGCCATTCCCGGCTGGTTTCAGGATGGAAAGGTGGGCAGGGATCTGTTCCCCCTCCCCACGTGCAGCCAGAGCGGGAGAAGCTCCCCATGGCCCCATCCCGGCCGCGTGAGCCGCGATCCGCCCGTTACATCCCGGAATTCTTTTCCCCTTCGCTCACTCCCAACTCCAGAGCTTTTCCCGGAGCCAAGAGCTTCTCTCGGACTCCCGGTGACGCCGTCCCAGCCCTCAGGATGCGGCTCTGGCGTGCGGGGGCTGTCCCACTCCCGGCGGCGTTTGGGGGAAGCCAACCGGGATTTTCCAGCCTGGCACCACCGGGAACGCCCGCAGAGCCCCTGGGAGGACTGCACGGCCCCTTCCCACCGCATCCGGCGGGAATTCCACCATCCCAAACTGCCAGACATCCTTTTGGGGTGATCTCTGCACTCTTTATCCCTGCCCTGCCCTCCCTTCCCATAGGGAGCTCTGAGGCTCGGAGGTTTTGCTGCCAAACTCCCCAAATGTGACATTTTCCAGCTTTTCCTCCTGGTGTTTGTTTTTTTTTCTCTCTGTCTTTCTGAAATTCAATTTTTTTAGCTCTCCAAAGGGAATTTGGAAGATCTGACCCTCAGAAAGATCCAGAAATCCCCTGCGTTTGTGGCACCTAATGGAGGCTTGGCCTGGGACAGGGAATCATCTCTCTGGGGCCAAATCAACACTTTTAAGCCAATATTCCTGAGAAATCCAGGCTGGCATGTGGGAAAGATGAGCCTGGTTCGGGGACAGCCCTTTGCTCTGGAAAATTCCCTTTCCTGAATTTTGAATCTCCTGCTGATGGGATTGGGAGCTCCTGACACTTCCAGGACTGGGATACACAACTCTTGGGGTCCTGTGGTGTCCCCAGGGCTGAGATTGGCAATTCCTTGGGTCATGTGGTGCCCCCCAAGATTTGGATTGGCAACTCCTTGTGTCCTGTGGTGTTCCCAGTAGTTTTTCCATGCAGGAAATACATGAAAAACAGTTCCTGGGGAAGGGGCTGCCACACCTGACAGGAGCCGGGGGCATCCCGGTCCATGAGGATGGAATTGGGGTGGATGGAGAGGCTGGAGAGGATGGAGGGAATGAAGAGCATGGAGAGAAGGGAAGGGATGGAGAGGATGGAGAGGATGGAGAGGATGGAGAGGATGGAGAGGATGGAGAGGATGGAGAGGATGGAGGGAATGAAGAGCATGGAGAGAAGGGAAGGGATGGAGAGGATGGAGAGGATGGAGAGGATGAGGGCTCTCCCTGTTTCCCAGCTGGAATGACAGAGTCACAAGTTATGATGGGAATTCCCCTGCTCCCATCCTTCCCTTCAACTCTGCTGCCTCTTGTCCAGCTTTTCTAAGCTTGGGATGGCCAGAGTGACCAAGGAACGGCTGGAATGACCAGGAAAAGGGCCAGAGTGACCAGAACATGGCCGGAGTGACCAAGGGAATGGCCAGGGTGGCTGAGACATGGCCAGAGTGACCAGGGAATGGCTGGAATGACCAGAGAATATGCAGAGTGACCAGGACATCACCAGACCAGAGTGACCAGTGCTGCAACCTCCCCATTCCTGCTGGGACACACTGGGATCCACCAGGATCCAAATTCCTCTGTGTTTTCCCATTCCCACCTCTGTCCCTCGTGCTGTGCTTGGTCCCCCCAGCTGTTCTGCTGTCCTGGCCCTGTCCCCCAGCATTTCCATGCTCCAGACATTCCCTCTCCCACCTCTGCCAGACCCAACAGGGGTTTGGTTCCAAATCCCTGTGGGACAAACCAGGAAAAGGAGATCAACCACTAGGATGGCTGAAAATCCAAATCAGGGCCACCAGAACTGTGATGTCCCCAAGGCTGAGGATACCACAGCCATCCCTCAGCACCTCCTTTCCCTGGAAGAACAGGGCCAGATTTTGCTCCAGACATGGAAAAAATGGTTCCTGGAGCCATGTCCAAGGTTTCAAAAATATAAAAGGGCACCTTTGAAGGTGGATCTGAAACTTGGCTGTATTGGGGGAAGAATTCCTGCAGGGAGAAAATTCAACAAAGTCCCCTGGCTGAGAGCAGCCACTGGGAGGGGCCAGTGCCTCCCAAATTTGGAGCTGTCCTGGGCTGGGAGAGGCTCCAGAGGTTGGGCAGAGCATGGAAAAGGTCTGGGATGTGACACCTTTCCGTCACTTTAGTGCAAGAGGCTGCCCTGTTTGGTGCCTCAATTTCTCCCTTTCCATGCCTGACTAAGCAGCTGTAAATTAGCAGGAAAAAAAAAAATCCATCGAACATGTCCCCATAGATTTGAGGATTTTTGGACCATCTTCTAAAGGAATTAGCATCAAATTCCGGCACCATCTCCTTACAAACAGCATCTCCTTTCCCTGCTGATCATGGTCCTTTTACAGCTGACAAACTCAAGTCTTCATCCTAATTTTTTGTTTAAACAGCCTGGAATTCTTCCGTGGCTCCTCTCGAGGCCTTTTCCTGGCTCCCACTCCATCCACCTGCTGAATTTCAGGATCCAGGAGAGGCTGTGCCTTGGGATCAAACTGCTCCAGGTGCTCCACAAGGAGCAATCCCCTGGTTTTGGGGTTAAAAGGAAAAGCCCCGTGTTGGGAATAAATACATTTAAGGCAAAATGGGGTGGTCCAGAGAGTGGGGATTTGGGGAAAAGCTCCAGTTTCGACTGCCAGCCCATTGTGGAAGTGCAGGAGCAGCCTCTCTTGGGTGGCTGCCAGCCCCTGCCAGGATCGGGATTGGGATTCTGAGGAATCAGAGCAGCTCAAGTTTCCCAGTCCTGCTGCAGATGGACAGAGGGAGGTTGTGGGGAGGGAGGGGACCCCCGGACCCCAAATCCCAGAGATTCCATGATCGGGATAGCTGTGGGAGGGCTTTTCCAGGGCTGTCCCAACTCCCCCACGACCCCCTCGGGACCCCTCAGAGCTCTGAAAATGCAACGGGTTCCCCGGAGCCACTCGTGGACAAAATTGTCGCTTTTGGAGCAGAAATGTGCCCCCTGAGCCTTCCTGGCCATGTCCCCTCGGTGCCCTGTTGTTTTCCAGCCAGGAAAATCCAGTGTGCCCTGAGCAGGGACACTCAGCTTATGCCACCACTATGTCACACCCTCTCTGCCTTCATGAAGTGCCTCCAGGATTTAAATTAAAGCTCAGCTGGCAGCAAACCAACAGCTGCATCCCGTTTTCCAGGTTCCATCTGTCAGGCCGCCCTGAGGGGCCGGGAAATCGGGATTTGGGGACAGCCGGGAGTCCCTGTGGGTGGCGACAGGAGACATCCACCCGCTGGAAAACTCCAGCCCGCTGGGAAAGCGGAGCCGGCGGCGGGGGCGGGGTTTGTTCTATGATTAATTAGCTTTGTTTTGAAACACGGAGCTGCCTCTGCAGTAGCAGCAGGAGGAGGAGGAGGAGGAGGAGGAGGAGGAGGAGGAAGAATTGTTGCCGAGCGCCAGAGCCGCGTGTGCGCCGAGCCCGCCGCGCTCTGCTGCCAGAGAAAGACGTGATTGTTGTCACCGTGCCTCGGTCCCAGCCCTCCCAGTGCTCCCAGCCCTCCCAGCACTCCCAGCCCTCCGC
>VWYI01014331.1:134316-178396 GCA_013399455.1 Anthoscopus minutus | reverse complement strand
CGGCCACTGCCGGGCACGTGTGGGGTGGCGCTGGGGTGGCCTTTGTGGGTCCTCCACATCCCCAACCCCAGCACATTTGGCTCTGCAGCCGAACTGGGGGGTGGGGGGGCGGCGAGGGCTGCAGAGCACAAACTGGGGGCGCCGGGGGCCGGAACTTGGGGGAGTCGTGGGGGCCATGCCCAGGACAATCCCCGGCCTTGGGAAGCAGGAGGGAAAACAAGCGAGGAAAGGGAGGAGGAACCAGGAATGCCACCAGGAGCATTCGGGGACATCGGGGCACCTTGTCCTGCCTGGGGCAGGAGCTGAGCAGCCGGGAGGGGCTTGGGAGGGGGCTCTGGGGGGCTGCTCTCATCTCTCCGAGCCGGATTGGGAACAGGGAATTTCGGGACAGGAGCGAACTGGGAGAGAGCAGCCCGACTACTCTAGGGCCGCTTCCAACGAGCTGCTTTTCTGCCCCAAATGTAGGTGGGATTCTACATTCCTGCCTGAATCACACCGAACATTCCCAGGGCATGTAATCCCACTTTTCCTGCCCGGAGCCAGCTCAGCTCCGGGTTAGGGCGGAGGTGCAGACCCCTCCCCGCGCCTCCCGCGGGGGTCCCGTTCAGACACGGCTCTTTCTCCCCGCTCCGCCAGGAGACGATGGGAGGAACAAGCAGGAAACGATGTTCGCCGAAATCCTGGGAAAAAGGGGGTTTGTTCCTTGGTGGAGACTCATCCCAAACCTGCCATTCCCCGCCAGCTGGAGAGGTTTAGGGAAAAGCAGCTCCAAAGCGAAACAGGAGAATTCAGCCCCCTGGCGCGCGGCACGTGAGGGCTTGGAAGCTTCCCTGGGATCCTGCGGTCCTTGCGATCCCGGCCCTGCCTCGTGTGGCACCCAGGGCATCCCAGCGCTGCCTCCCGGGAAGCGCAGCGCCCTTTCCTGAGACAGCCAGAATGCGGGAATGGTATCCCTGCTCCCCGGGGAAGGAGGGATCGGCGCTTCCAGCCGGGAAGAGATCAAAGCGCAGCCGTGGGAGGCTTCTCCTGCCCTTGGAAGAGGCTGGAGAGGAGGGAATGAGGCGTGGGAGCCGCTTCCCAGCCTGAGGGAGAAGTGGAGTGGGGCGAGGCGACGGATTAGGGGGGCGAGCGGGGCGTGTGTGGGGTCCGGGCCGGCGGCGCTTTGGCAGCTCCTCCTGCCGGGATCTGCTTTCGTCCCTGTCCAGTCGTTCCCACTGCGTGTGGCAGCGGGATCCGAGCCGGGAGCGGCGCTGGGAAGGGTCGGGACACGCAGGGAGGGAGGAATTGCTGACACCCAGAGAGCATCAGGAAGGTGCTCCCTGCCAGGGCCGCCTTTTCACGGGCGCTGCCGCGGGAAGAGGGAGCAGAGGACGGAATGAGCCTTTAGGAAAGATCCCAGAGGCTAAGGGAACCTAGGAGCAAAGGACGGGATGAGCCTTTGGGAAGTATCCTGGGGAATGTGGAGACGCTCCTGGCACGCAGGAGCCCCGCGCGGTTGTCGCCGTGTCCTGGCTGAGCCCTGGCGAGTGTCACCCGTCCTTGCATGGATACAACGCCTTTCCCAGCAGGAATGCCGGCAGGACCGAGTCCCGGCTCCAGCCCGGCTCCGCTGCTCGCTGGGAAAGGGCAAAAATCGCGGGGTTATTGCATCAGGGCTGCGCTTCCCAAGGGACTCCGGCGACGCCTGGGTGACAACCTGGTTGCCCTTTTCCACGATTCCCAGCGCTCCAGAGCCGCTGGATAACGAACTCCGTGTTGGGTCAGGCTCTCGCAGAGACACGAGCGGTGTTGGACGCGAGGGAGCCAAGGAAGGAGCTTTGCCGGATCTTTGTGGTTATTTTTATCTTGATCGCCTTGTTCTGCTCCGACATTCCCGTTCCCAGGCTGGAAGGGGGCTTTTCCCCACCCAGGGATGACGGGAATTGCTGGAATGTGTGAGAAGAGCTAACAACGAGCTGGAAAGGGGCCCTACTCCAGCTATCCAGGCTTTTCCTGCCTCTCCCAGAGTTCAAATTCCCTTTATCCCTCTGCGGGAGCGGGATCTTGGACAAATAACCGGATCCAGCTGCTCCCTCTGCCCTCACCGCTGCAGGAGGCACCAGAGGGACAGCGCAGGGACTTCTGCCCGTGACAAATCCCCCGCAGCAGGGTGACCTTTGCACGGCTCCCTCTCGCCCAGGGTGGCGGCTTCTCCCTGCCCTTGGCACCCATCCTGGGGCTGGCAGCCAGCGCTGCTGGAGCTGGGAGTTACTGGGATGCAAGGAAGAGAAACTATGTGCAAAGCAAACCCCAGCGGCATTTGGGGCTGGAGTTTCCATCGGATGCAGGGATTTCTTGATTTTTTTTTTAATTTTTTTTTAATTGTCCATTGTAACTGGGCTGGCTGAGGGAGCAGCTGCCTCCTTCTGGGAAAAACCGTGGGATCTGTTGGGCGCCTTGGCCTGGCAGCCAGGCTGAGCTCAGTGGCTCGGGAGGTGTCAGGACTGGTTTTATCCATGAATTGAGCCTTTTTTCCATGCCAGGCCATCGGTTTCCTGAATTCCTCCATTGCTCCATGACTTAACTTTGTTCCAGTGGCACTGATTCCTTGTGGGCAGCTGGAATTGGAGCAACGGCGAAGCTGGGGAGGGGGGCTGTGCTGGGGTTCCAGTCACATCAGAGGGCGGGATTTGGGAATTCAGCTCCTGGCATTCACACCAGTAAATCCAACTGGATGGAGAACAGAATTCCAGCTTTTCCAGATCCTAGGAGAGCTGGCTTGGAATCTTCCAGCAGGTTAGAGGCAGTTGTGATGCTTGTTGTGGCCTTGGGCTCATTGCATCCCTGTTTTTTTGGGAATGTCGCTGCTTTCTTGCAGTTTGCTTGGAAGTGGGTCCTACTTTCCCCACGCAGGCCGGGGAGCAGTGTCAGGGCAGGGTGGTGGCAATGTCACGGGGCTGGGACAGTCCCCAAGGGGATGTGGGGTGGATAAAAGGAGCCGCGTCGGCCTCCCACCACTGTCCATCTGCGCTGACAAAATTCCACAAGATGTTGTCACTCCCCAGCTGAGATTCCTGGTTCTGGTGGCTGTTCCTCCTCTGTGCCAAACTTCTGGGATGTCACATCCTCATGTGGAGGGGATGGGGCAGGCTCAGCAGGATGACAGTGCTGCCTTGGCCTCCAACCTGCTGGAACATTGCTGGGTGCCCTGAGAGAATCCAACACTGGGATCACAGCGTGTCCCGGCTGGAATATTGTGTCCTGGATGGAAGATCACATCCCAGCTGAAAGATCACATCCCAGCTGGAATATCACATCCCAGCTGGAATATTATCTCCCAGCTGAAATATCCTCAGCTTCTGCTGCTCCCTCAAGTGTTTGTGGGGGTTAAAATTCAGGTTCTGGATCAGAGGAAAATCCCCATGGAAAGCTCTGGGACTCCATGGGAAGCTCTGAGACAACATGGAGTGAGATCCATATGCTGTGGCTGAGGAAGGAGCAGGATGCTGACGGAATGGGGAGGGCACTGCACAAACAGCAGATCCCTGTCACAGACTTTCCCATTTTCCAGACACTGAATCCGGAATGTGGGGACAGGATCACATCCATCCCCAACCGGGACCTGCTGCAGTTCTGCTGGGCTCAGGATCCAGGAGTTTTGGGCTCTGCTGGCTCCTTCCCTGCTCCTCCCTTCCCCCAGCAAGATGCCAGAGCCCTGACGGAAAGCAGCCGGCTCAGGAGGCGTGCGGGGCTAACCAGAGCCAGATGGAGTCGGGAGGAACAGGCTGGGCCTGCAGGGGGGAAGAAAACGGGATTTTTCCTAGAGAAAGTCAATTCCTTGGAGCCCCAGGAAAGCATGGGATCCCTTCCAAGGGAACCGGGGCTGGCTGAAGAGGCTCTGGAAGAGGGTGGCCCACCCAGCGTGGGATGCATATCCTGCTGAAAAGCAACAGGGGTTTGGTGTGGCCCAGCCCCTGCAGTTCCCAGCTGTGGTGGGGGCTTTTTCTTCTCCAGGGATGATGGAAACTGGGGGTTCCAGGTGTGAGAAGAGCTGGCAGCAGGCTGGAAAGATAGGATGGGCAGTGAGTCCCAGTCTGCTGTGCTGGATGGGAGAGGTGGAAGTGCCAGATTTCCCTCCAAAATTGGCACCAGCAGCTCCAGCAGCACCAAAGACTTCTCCCATCTCAGCCGCACTTTCCCTTCCATTTCCCTTCTTCCTCTGGTTTTCCTCACTTTCCTCCCTCTCCTCTGTCTCCGTGCTCCTTCTCACCTTCCTTCTGCCTTGCCCTGCATCCAGCTCTGCTCTGATCCTGCTGAGGTGATGAATCCCACTGGGAAAAGCCTGGTGAGCCCCCAAGTTCTGTGCCCAGGAATCCCACCCCAATCTCAGCCTGCTCCAGCTGGGGAATGTAGGAACATCCAAAGCCCACCTGCACAGGGCGTTCTGGGGAGTTCCTCTGCTGAATCCCTCCATCCTCCGAGGCAGCAGCTGGAGAATTCCCAAAAAATCTGGCAAGGATGATCAAGGAACAGCTGCTCCAGGCAGCAGCAAAGATGGGACAGGATGATAAGGACACAGAGAAGAGGAAAAAGTGACCAGGGATGATGTCCAGGAGAAATTATCTGGCTTGGGGCACAAAGACCTCGCCTGATTCCTCCCAATCTCCTGTTGTGTCTCTTCCCAAATCATCAATGAGGCTGGAGGGGCTGGATGAGTTCTCTGGGCAGCACAGGGAGCTGTAGATCCCTTTGGTGTTCTGATTTTGGGAATGCCTTTTTCATCCCAGGGCCTGGCGAGGGGCTGTTCCTCATCCCAGAGCCATCCATCTCTCCTGGCCCATTAACTGCTGCCAGATTCCCGGCGCTTTTCCGCAGCCAGTTTCCTGCGGAATCATTGATTTGCTGTCTCAAGTGGCAGATGAAACCCAATTCATCCAGATGTCTGAAGGGCTGATCCATCCTTTGGGAAGAGAGGATGGAAGCGGCCTCTGGGGAGGGTCCAGGTGCTGCAGAGTGGAAAAAGGAAATAAAAACACAAATTAAAATAAAAACCCAACATTCTCCATGGATAACAGTGGGGCACGGAGGGGAATTCCATGGATCATGGTGAATGAGAGAAGGATCCATGGATAGTGGTGAGGCAGGGAGAGAAATTCCATGGCTAATGCTGAACAAGAGAGGGATCCCATGGATAATGGTGAGCCAGAGGGATTCTAAGGATAACAGTGGGGCAAGGAGAAGAATCCCATGGATAAAGATGATCAAGGAGAGGAATTCCATGGATAGTGGTGAGCCAGGGAAAGAAATTCCATGGATAACAGTGAGCCAAGGATAGGAACCTCAGCGACTCCTGTTCTGGAGAGGGGCTGGATTTGAAGGTGGCTTCCAATAGGAAGGAGAGAG
Source organism: Anthoscopus minutus (assembly GCA_013399455.1). Lineage (NCBI taxonomy): Eukaryota > Metazoa > Chordata > Aves > Passeriformes > Paridae > Anthoscopus > Anthoscopus minutus. The sequence goes on along the minus strand of VWYI01014331.1, from coordinate 173,014 downwards.
GAATGCAGGCAGCAGGGATGAGGAATAAATCCATGTGTGCCAGCGGCGGGGAGGTCACAGTTCCTCACCCAGCCCCTTCCCAACGCCCCTCTCCTTGTGTCCCTGCAGGAAAACACCGGGACCATGAAGGTGGCCCTCGCGTTCCTTCTCCCACTCATGATTGCGCTGGTGCCGGCGGCCAGCGGGCAGCGGCGGAAAAACCCCCGCAGACCCACCCAGCCACCTGCGCCCTTTGAGGAGCCAGTGGAGCCCACAGAGCTGCCCCCTCCCCTCCCTCCGGGCCCTCCGTCCATCTTCCCCGACTGCCCCCGGGAATGCTACTGCCCGCCGGACTTCCCGTCGGCGCTGTACTGCGACAGCCGCAACCTGCGCACGGTGCCGGTGATCCCACCCCGCATCCACTACCTGTACCTGCAGAACAACTTCATCGCTGACCTGCCTGAGGAGTCCTTCCGCAACGCCACTGGCCTGAAATGGGTCAACCTGGACAACAACCGCATCCGCAAGGTGGACAAGAAGGTGCTGGAGAAGCTGGAGAACCTCATCTTTCTCTACATGGAGAGGAACCAGCTGAAGGAGGTGCCTGCCTTCCTGCCACCCAACCTGGAGCAGCTGCGGCTCAGCAGGAACCAGATCTCCAAGATCCCCACTGGCGTCTTCAACAAGCTGGAGAATCTGGTGCTGCTGGACCTTCACCACAACAAGCTGAGCGATGGCGTCTTCAACAAGAACACCTTCAAGGGGCTCAAGAACCTCATGCAGCTCAACCTGGCCCACAACATCCTGAGGAAGATGCCTCCCGGAGTGCCCAGTGCCATCCACCAGCTCTTCCTGGACAGGAATAACATTGAGGACATCCCCAGTGATTATTTCAAGGAGTTTCCCAACCTGGCCTTCATCCGGCTCAACTACAACCAGATCTCCGATAAGGGGCTGCCCAAAAATTCCTTCAACCTCACCAACCTGCTGGTACTGCACCTGGCCCACAACAAGCTCACCAATGTGCCCTTCATCAGCTCCAAGCTAGAGCACCTCTACCTGAATAACAACTCCATTGAGAGTGAGTCCCATCGGTTGGTTGGGGCACATGGGGAGGGTTTTTGTGGGGAGAAAACCTTGGAAAGGTCATTTCTAACCTGGTGGGATGTGATCCCTTCAAAGGGGGAAGTAGTGGTGGGATGAGGTGGGAGCTGCAAGGGTGGAGGGAGAATCTGGGTGGAAGCAGAGTGAAATCCCCCCTGGTGCTGCAGGACTTTTCCTGGTTGTCATTGAGGCCACCTGTCCTTGGAAAAGCTCTTTGCCTGGAAAAAATTGGGATATTTAATGAAGAGAGCCTGGATGTATTTTAGGAACAGATGCCAAACACACGGCTTGGGATGGTGAGGAAATATCCCAGCTCTGCTCCTGAGCAGAGCTGTGCAGGGAAGGAATGGGCAGAGCAAGGCTGCCATGGAGGCAGAGCAGCCAAGGCTGTTTCACACAGTTCCAGAGAAATCCAGCTGCAATTCCATGGGAGAGGAGCCTGGAATGTGTGGAAATAGAGTGAATACAGAGGAGGAGGGAGAATCCCGCTGCATTGTCACTCAGCTTTCCAGCATCCAAAAGGCCTCCAGGAGAGCTGGAGATGGATTTGGGGTGAGGGATGGAGGAGCAGGACACAGGGAATGGCTTCCCACTGACAGAGGGCAGGGATAGATGGGATATTGAGATGGAATTCTTCTCTGGGAGAGAGATGAGGGACTGGGATGGAATTCTCAGAGCAGCTGTGGTTGCCCCATCCCTGGAAGTGTCCAAGGCCAGGCTGGACAGGGCTTGGAGCAACCTGGGATAGTGGAAAGTGTCCTTGGGTGATCTTTATGTTCCCTTCGAACCCAACCAATTCTAGGATTCCTGGTTTTCCCAGAGGTTTCCACGGTTGGAGCTCCAGGACCCTGCTGCAATCACATCTGGCTCCAATGCTCATTAATCTGAATTTTAATCAAACACAACCAAATCTGAGCCAGGGAGGACTTTAGGCTGCAGGTAGTGACTCCTGCTGTCTTCCCACATCCCCAGTATCCAGGTTCTGCCAGCGTTTTCTATGGAGAGAAATCCTGTACACGCCCTGACCCAGCTTTTCCTTGCCTGTTTTCCCTGGTTTTTAGCAGGTTCTCAATCTCATCCCTGGAGCCAGATGCTGATTATCAGAATAATGGGTTTAGTTTCCAGAATGCAAGCCCCAGCTGGGCAGGGACATATGGAATTCCAGAGGCGAGCAATGAGCTGGGTGTTGACTTCATCTCCTGCATGACAGGGCTGGAGTGGGATTCCATGATGATTTTTTGGGGTGCTCGGGGCCAGCTCAGCAGGTTCCAGGAGCAGGATGATTCCTTTTCTCTCCAGAATGCCACCGTATCCCTCACCACACTCTGGAGGAACATGACCTACTTTGCTCCTGATCAAAGGCCAGATTTTCCCTCTTGCTGGGGCTTTGGGAACAGCCTGGGATTGTCTCTTTTAGTGGCAAAATAACCACAATTTGGGGTTCAACAACGGGGGGGAGGGTATTTCAAAAATCCCTCTCCACATTCCCTTTTCCATAACCTGCATCCCGCTGTTCCTCCTCTCCCCGCAGAAATCAACGGCACACAAATCTGCCCCACCTCGCTGGTGTCCATCCAGGACTTCTCGCCCTCTGATCTGGACAGTGTCCCCCGGCTCCGCTACCTGCGGCTGGACGGGAACCTCCTGAAGCCGCCCATCCCGCTGGACCTGATGCTGTGTTTCCGCCTGCTGCAGTCCGTGGTGTTTTAGCTTCTCCCAGGCTCGGCTTTGCTCGGACATTTCTCCCCCGGAGGCATTTGACACGTGGGACCCTCTCTCCTCCCTCTCCCCCTGCTCACTCCCTGCCTCCATCGCCCTCCCTCCCTTTTCCTGCCCTGCAGGGACGCTCCTTGGGGACCGCTCTCCGCAGGACAGCGCAGTGCCCCAGCTGCCACCCCAGGTCACGCAGCTCCATGTCCTTGTCCCCCAGGCCGAGCCTGGAGCTGGCTCCGTCTGTCCCTTCGCACCCAACAGAGTTCTAGCGGAGGTTAGATTCGGTCTGGATGGAGCTGCTGGAGGAGCTGGGCTCGGAGCTGGGCTCGGAGGTGTCCCTGCTCCTGGGGAACGATTCCCGGTGGATTTTGGAGCGGGGATGGGCTGGGCCGGCGTTGAGGGCGGTGCCACGCGGGTGGGATCCGTGAAAACGGAGGGAGGATGGCCAATCTGGGCATCCCAGGGGGTGGGGACATTCCTGTCACCTGAGCCCTTTTGGAGAGCTTTGGCTCCGCATTTCTCTGGAGGAGGATCTAAATCCCTCCTGGAGCTGTCGGATGGAGCAGGGAGGGTGTCCTGCCCCTGGATCCTGCACCTTCTGTGGGCCACACCTTCCTCAACCCCCGGGCAAGACCCTCTCCTTCCCGGCTTCAAATCCCCCATCCCAGCACCGATCCATGGGGTCACAGCCCCATCCCAAAATCCTGCATAATTCCCTTTAAAATCTGGGATCAAGGGCCACATCCATTGCCTCGTAGCCCCATGAAAAAATCCTGCATCCTTCCATGTAAAATCTGAGCATGCAGGGACACCTCCATGGGATCAGAGCCCCATCCCAAAATCCTGCACTCTCTCCTCTGACATCTGAGGATCCAGGGCCACATTCACGGCTCAGTTTCTCTCTGGAGCCAATCACACATGACTGGGTTTTGCCTTTTTTTATTAGAAATGAAAGGAAGGGAAAAGAAAATGGAAGAATTATCCTTTGTAAGAGCTGTTTTTATCCCTTCTCTTCCCCGTCCTCACATGTATCGCTTCCTCCTTCCATAGCTGTACCTGCATTTATAAGGTGTCCGGGTTTAGGGTGTATTATTCTCTTCTTTTCTTCCTAAGTCTCAGGATTTGGATTTAAAGGCCGAGCATTAGAGAGGGAGAAAAAAAAAATCCAACTGCAACGAGCATTAAATAAACCAAAGAAAGCTCCTTTGTGTCCAGCCAGCAGAACTGACCCTTCCTGGGATGGCCACGGACGGGCACCGTGTCCTTCTCCCCGAGGATGGCACAGGGATGCTCCCCTTTTTCCATTAATTAAAACCTCGTGCTAATTAAGGAGGTTTTTCCTGATGATCAAATCTCCTTTCCAGCTCTCCCTGCAGTTGGGTGGGACAGGTTTCAGCCCTAAACCCAGACAGAGCCCCCCTGGATTTATATATATTTATATCTGATGTGTATATAGACTGGTAGAATGTACAGATATTCCTAGAGCCACGTGTACCTCCCAACCCAGCAACTTTATGGGATTTTCACTGCCACTTCCTGCAGCCGTGGAAATAAAATCATTCACAAGGGACCCTGAGCTCTCCCTCATCTATCCTTGCCTTCCTCAGGTGCTGCTTCATCCAGCAGCAAAACTTCTTCACCTGGCAACAACTCTCCCAATATTTTTGGGGGTTGGTGGGTTTGGGGTTTTGGCTGAAGTGATGCTGAATTTGGGAAGGAATTCTTGGCTGGGAGGGTAGAGAGGGGCTGGGATTGAGATCCCAGAGAATCTGTGGCTGCCCCTGGATCCCTGGAAGTCTCCAGGGCCAGGTTGGAACAACCTGGGGTGATGGAAGGTGTTCCTGCCCATGGAATGGGATGGGATTTAAGGTCCCTTGACCCCACGGTTTGAGGGGCTGAGCTCACAGCCCTGGAGTCAAAGCTGGTGTCCCACCTGCAGGCCAGGTTCCTGCCCCATATGCCTCCCCTAACAAGCATCCCTGCTAATTAGGAGAGCCCCACCTTGCCTGCAGCTCCCACCGGTGCTGCTGTCACCTCGGCAGAAGGTGACACCGAACATCTTGGTGGGTGACAACCATGAGCTGCCCCCATGCCACCAGGGGAAGCCCTACAAACCAGAGGGAGCAGCATGGAGATCTCCAAGGCTGCTCTCCTACCCCTGGCAGCAGCCAGGATCCATCCCAGGGCTCAAAAATCTGGGATGCAGGGACTTATCTATGGGATAACAGCCCCATCCCAGTATCCTGCACCTTTTCCTGTAAAACCTGGGATGCAGGGACACATCTATGGGATAACAGCCCCATCCTAGTATCCTGCACCTTTCCCTGTAAAATCTGGGATCCAGGGACACATCTATGGGATAGCAGCCCCATCCCAGTATCCTGCACCTTTCCCTGTAAAATCTGGGATCCAGGGACACATCTATGGGATAACAGCCCCATCCCAGTATCCTGCACCTTTTCCTGTAAAATCTGGGATTAAGAGTCGCATCCCATGGGGCCACAGCCCACCTCCAAGGCTGCTCTCCCAGCCTCGGCAGCAGCTGGGATCCGTGGGGCTCGGGCTGCACGTGTTCCCACACGAGCAGGGGTGGGAGGCGGCAGCGGCTTCTCCTTCTTCACATCCCTTCAGTGTCCCCAAAGCCGTTCCTGCTGCCGCTGCCCCCACGTGAATCCCAAGTGGGGAGGGAGGACACGTGTGGGAGAAGGTGTGAGGATGTGGGATGAGGCATGGGGCCACTCCCAGGAGGGGCTGTGTGGTTGTGGTGCGCAGAGCAGCCGCCCCTCCCAGTCCCGCTGTTTCATAACCAGAGTGTGAATCCCCCACTCCCAGGGGAGTTTCCCCTTCCTGGGGAAGTCAGACCCATCTCCCGTGGCATCTGAGCACCCCAAACTTGCTCCCTGCAACCTCTCCGTTGCCCCTCGTGGGATTGGGGCTGTGAGTTTGGGAAGCTGCTCCTGCGTGGTCATGGGGAAGGCTGGGATTAACTAATTAACTAATTAACCCAGCAACTTTATGGGATTTTCACTGCCACTTCCTGCAGCCGTGGAAATAAAATCATTCACAAGGGACCCTGAGCTCTCCCTCATCTATCCTTGCCTTCCTCAGGTGCTGCTTCATCCAGCAGCAAAACTTCTTCACCTGGCAACAACTCTCCCAATATTTTTGGGGGTTGGTGGGTTTGGGGTTTTGGCTGAAGTGATGCTGAATTTGGGAAGGAATTCTTGGCTGGGAGGGTAGAGAGGGGCTGGGATTGAGATCCCAGAGAATCTGTGGCTGCCCCTGGATCCCTGGAAGTCTCCAGGGCCAGGTTGGAACAACCTGGGGTGATGGAAGGTGTTCCACTAATGTGGGGGTTAGAGGTGTAGGGGCTCCTCAGCCACCAGCGCTGGGAAGGTTCTGGATCCCCCAGGGATTGAGATCAGGGGGAATTTTGGCTTCAATCAATCCCCCTTGCAGCTGGCGACCCCCTAACCCCATTTGTGGGTGCTGAGCAGGGACATCCCACTCTGAGAGGGTTGGCACCAACCCTTTGGGGGATGCTGGGCACTCAGGGACATTTGAGATGATGACAGGGGGTGCAGGGACCTTCTAGGTGACATCATCCATGCAGGGAATGCTGAGGGGGGGACAAGAGGAGGCTGCTGCTTGTGGGGACAAGGACAGGACATCATTCACTGGGCCAGAACAGAAAAGCAAAGACCCCAAAGACCCCATTGCCTTGGGGACCCTTCACCCCTGGAGACCCTTCAACCCTCAGAGACCCTTCACTCCTGGGTGACCTCCTCACCCCTGCGGACTTTTTCACCCCTGGGGTCCCCACCGTCCATGGGATCCTTCACCCTCAGAGACCCCACTGCCCTTTGGGATCCTTCAGTTCCTGGGACCCAACTCCCCAGGGAACCTCACTGTCCTGGGGAGCCTGGGCCAGCCCCGCCTTTCCCATGGCAGCAGCCGCTCTGTCGCCCACCGCCAGCTGCCACATCGCCTCCGTCACGGTGGCCACCGAGCCGCCTAATGAGGGGCTTAACGAAGATTAGCGACCGCTCCGTGCTGAGCGGGGCCGGGGCTCTCGTGGTCAGGGAGGGGCACGGCGTGGGCTGGGGGGCTGCGGAGGTGTCCCCGGCCGCCCCGCGAGCAGATGGGTGCGCCGGGAGAGTGGGTGGGTGCGTGGGGTGCGAAGCGCCGCTGGCGACAGGAATATTTTCGCGGCCGTGGGTTGGCGGATGGGCACGAGGTTGCCCAGGAGAGGCTGCCGTGCTCGCCCTGGCCCTCTTGGGGTGTCCCAGCCCCGCGGTGACATTCTTCAGGAGAGTCGTGGCCCCCCGAGCTGTGCCCTGTCCCCGGGGTGGGGGCACACAGGGGGGTCAGGGGGGTGTTTCTCATCCTACCTCAATGAGGGGAGCAGTGTTGAGCCCTCCCTGCATCCACAGCGGCTCCCCCTCCCAAAAAAACCCCAGAGTGTGAAGGTTGAGGGTGTTGAGCCCCCCCTTGCATCCACACCGGCTCCCCCTCCCCAATAAACCCCAAAACCACTCAGTGTCTGAGGGTTTGAGATGCTGAGCCCTCCCTGCACCACATCGGCTCCCTGTCTCCAATAAACCCCATAACCATCCCAGACTGTGAAAATTTGGGGGGCTGAGCCCCCCCCCTGCACCCACATCTGCTCCCTGTCTCCAGTAAACCCCAAAACTACCCCAGAGTGTGAAGGTTTGGGGTGATCAGCCTCCCCGGGAGGAGAATTGGGCTGGGTGAGCTGAACGTCCCCATTCAGCGGCTGCCGGGGGTGGTCTGTGCAGCCCCCCAAACCCTGGGCCGGTCACTGGGCCCCCCCTTGGCGCTTTGGGGTATCCCTGAGACCAGACACAGCCGGGAGTCCCTCTCTGGTGGCACCACCTGGGCTGGCTCTGTCCCCCTGCCCAGGGCCGTGTCCCCAGCGCTCGCTGGGACACCAGGGAGACATCACCGCTCGTCCCCCTCCGATCCCGCGCCTCCAGCCCCAGCTCGGGCTGTTGGAGCAGAGCCACCACCGGGGCCGGCTGGCCCTGGGGACAATATAAGGTCCCAGCAGGGGACCGCCGGTTTGATTGGCCACATCCTGCCTGTCCCCTCGGCCAGACCCCCAGAGCAGCCCCCCTTCCTCCTCCTCCTCCTCCTGCCCGTGCCTTAAAAGCCCAGCAGCCCTTCCCCAGCCTCTCCCCCCGCCCCTGCCGCCGAGCGGGGCTCTCCACGCCGAGATGCAAGAGGAGGAGGAGGAGGAGGAGGAGGAAGGACAGGGGGTATATCAGTGCCGGCTTCGCAGCTGGGGGATGGGAGGGTTTGGGGAGGTGGCAGGGGGCTCAGCGCACTGGGAAAGGGCGGATCTGGGGGAAAACAGAAGGAATTTGGGAGCAGCATCCTCAGGACGGAGTGAAAAAACTCTGGGCTGGGTGGTGGATTTGGGATATGGGATTTGGGATTTGGGATTTGGGATTTGGGTTGGGAGACGCTGAAGGGGCCAGGACCCTCCCCCTGCTTTGCCATGGGCGTCCCATGGGAGGGAAGTCCAGAGGGAGGGAATTCTGTGGGAACGGGACCTGGAGGGTTTGGATGTGGAGCTGCCAGAATTGGGGGGGGTCGTCCCCGTGTTGTCACACGGATCCTTTGGCCTGTGGCCCCTCCATGTTGGAGAAGCAGAATCCCGGGATATAGACCTGGGTGTGGGAGCAGAAGCGGGGAGCAGCAGTTCCAGGGGCTCCTGGGGCTGGCTGTCCTCGGCTCCTGCGGTTGCTGGGCCAGTTCCTGACCCCTTCCCCAGTTCCCGACCCCCTCATCATCTCCCGACCCGACTCCCTCCCCACCTTCCGATCCCCTCTGCACTCCCGGGGGCTGGGAATGCCGGGAAGCACCGGCAGCCCGCTGGGGCGTCTCCTGCACAGCCGGAGCGTGAAATGGGCTGAAAAGGGTCGCCAAGGCTGCCTGTACCGCCCCGCCGGGGCTCGCTCAGCCGCATCCTGGCCCTGCATCCAGCTCTTGGTGACCATTCCAGGCCCTATCCCTCGGCGCAGTGACCCTGGCCAGGAGCAGGATGTGTCCTCTGGGCTGGCTGGGCATGGCCAGCCTGTGCCTGGGGACACTTTGGGCTGTCCCAGCCAAGGAGAGGAAGAAGGCGGAGAAGCCCAAAGCTGACCTGACCCTCTATGAAAACCTGGATTTGGACAACTACGACCTGGCCTTGGATAACTACGGGGAGATCCTGGACCTGAGCAACTACGAGGAGCTCTATGACTACGGGGACGTTGTCCCAAAGGTGAGGGGGATGCAGGAGAGCTCCTGGGTGTATCCTGGGACAGGGATTCAGTGCCAGGGATGGATGTGGCACCACAGGATGAGCAGCCTCTGGCAGCAGCAGCAGCCCTGGCAGCTCTCCCGATGCCAGGAAAGATTTTACCCGAGCCAAACCTCCACCAGCTCTTTGTCCCCAGCCAGCACCTGGATGTGGGGATTCCTTCATCCCTCTGGGCCAGGAGGGCTGGGAGTGTTCCTTGGAGAGCTTGGGGAGCTTTCCAAGAAGGAATTAACAGCCCCAACCCAGTGCCTGTGATGCCTTACTGGTGCCACCCACCCCGGAGGGGGACAAGCCACCCACCCTCACATCCAGCTGTGTTTGCAGATCGAGGTTGGCACCTTGGCTCCTCGCCCCAAGGACCCCAAAACCCTCCCAGAGCTGGGTGAAACCACGGCTGGAACCCCAAAACTGCAGCCCTTGAGCAGTGCTGGCCCCATACCCCCAGGGCCCATCCCGAGGCAGGGTGAGTTGTGTTCCCTTGGAATGCGTCCCCGTGTCACACGGGTGGAGTTTTGGCGGGAGAAAAAGGGAATTCTTGTGCTGCTAGCAGCTCTTTGCAGGGTTTTGGGGTTGACTCTGCTCACACAGCGAGGCAGGAGGGCTGCAGAGAGAGAAATCTCTGGGAAAAAACTGAACTCCAGCAAAGCAGCGATGCTTTAATGAGCAGAGGCTTTGCGACAGTGGCAATTAAATTAGTGACAATTAAAATCCTGGAGCGAGGATAAATAAATATTCCTTTTCTGTCGCTCCAGACTGGGACAAATTAAGTGGGAGGAGAAAGGAAATTGGCCCTGAGCTGTTTTGAAGCCCCGCTTGAAGGGATGGGGAACCTCAGGGGAGACTGGGATGGAGCTGGGGGAGAAGAGGGGGATCAGGTGCACGGGGTGGACTCAGTTTTACCCCTCCTGCCCCCATGCTGGGGCCTTTGGGGCAACTGGGACAGATTTTTCTTGATCCAAAATAATTTTCTTGAGTTCTACTTCCTCCAGTGGGAAAATGGAGGGAGCCAGGAGAGCTTTGGGTGTAAAAAGCTGGGTTTGGGAGCCTTAATATCTCCTCCTCCTGCAGAAGGGATTCTTCGTTTATTAGCAGGATTTTTTGGCTGGGAGTTTCTGGCCTTTCCCTGGATGATGGTGGGGCTGTAACAGCTCTGAGTGTCACAGACTCCGTGTCCTCAGAGTGTGAGCAGGGTGGGCACATCCTCCCTCTGTTCTAGGGTATTTTGTGGGGTCAGGGAGCTGTGACAGTTTTGGTGTGCTGGACTTTGTGTCCCCACAGTGTGAGCATGTCCTTGTGCTGTTCTGGGGTATTTTATGGGGTCAGGGAGTTATGAGAGCTCTGGGTGTCACAAACTCTGTGTTCCCATGGCAGAACGGGCAGATCCCGCTGTTGTGGGGTATTTTCTGGGATCAGGAGGCTGTGACTGCTCTGGGTGTCACAGACTCATGGCAGGGTGGGCAGATCCCGCTGTTGTGGGTTATTTTCTGGGATCAGGAGGCTGTGACTGCTCTGGGTGTCACAGACTCATGGCAGAACGGGCAGATCCCGCTGTTGTGGGGTATTTTCTGGGATCAGGAGGCTGTGACTGCTCTGGGTGTCACAGACTCACGGCAGGGTGGGCAGATCCCGCTGTTGTGGGGTATTTTCTGGGATCAGGAGGCTGTGACTGCTCTGGGTGTCACAGACTCATGGCAGAACGGGCAGATCCCGCTGTTGTGGGGTATTTTCTGGGATCAGGAGGCTGTGACTGCTCTGGGTGTCACAGACTCATGGCAGAACGGGCAGATCCCGCTGTTGTGGGGTATTTTCTGGGATCAGGAGGCTGTGACTGCTCTGGGTGTCACAGACTCATGGCAGAACGGGCAGATCCCGCTGTTGTGGGGTATTTTCTGGGATCAGGAGGCTGTGACTGCTCTGGGTGTCACAGACTCATGGCAGAACGGGCAGATCCCGCTGTTGTGGGGTATTTTCTGGGATCAGGAGGCTGTGACTGCTCTGGGTGTCACAGACTCATGGCAGAACGGGCAGATCCCGCTGTTGTGGGGTATTTTCTGGGATCAGGAGGCTGTGACTGCTCTGGGTGTCACAGACTCATGGCAGAACGGGCAGATCCCGCTGTTGTGGGGTATTTTCTGGGATCAGGAGGCTGTGACTGCTCTGGGTGTCACAGACTCACGGCAGGGTGGGCAGATCCCGCTGTTGTGGGGTATTTTCTGGGATCAGGAGGCTGTGACTGCTCTGGGTGTCACAGACTCATGGCAGAACGGGCAGATCCCGCTGTTGTGGGGTATTTTCTGGGATCAGGAGGCTGTGACTGCTCTGGGTGTCACAGACTCATGGCAGAACGGGCAGATCCCGCTGTTGTGGGGTATTTTCTGTGGTCGGAATGCCCAGGGTATCTCTGCAGCCCCAGGGCCGCCCAGCTGCCTGCTGTGCCTGTGCCTCGGCACCTCTGTGTACTGCGACGACGCCGACTTGGAGCAGATCCCGGTGCTGCCCCCAGACACCGCGTACCTGTACGCTCGCTTCAACCGCATCAGGGCCATCCGTGCCAGCGACTTCACCGGCCTCGGTGTGTTGGTGTCACCTGGAAGCCAGGCAGGAAAAAATCCCTCACAGCAGCATTAGAGTCGTACAGTTAAAAAGCAGAATTTTATCGGACGCTTCCCGGTGGTGATGGGCACGCCTGGGATTGAATTTCTAGTTTTATAGGGTTGATTAATTAGGGTGTTTGACAGGTATATTTGGATTTCTGCAGTTTTAGGAGGTTGATTAATTGGGATATTTAACAGGTGCATCCAACAGGAGGTTCAGTTGTTTCAGCCCCACTTCTTCTTGTCGGTCTCCTCCTTGGAATAACACGAAACAATATTTCAGGAATGTGTTTGGGAGGTCAGCTTATTGTTCTAGAACTTGAGAGAAAGGACTGAGAGAGTTAGTTAAGGAGCTGAATAATAGCAGCCTACAGAGCTACAAATATATGAAAAACGCATAAAAAGCAAAAATCATCATTGGGACAAAGGAAAAACCCAGGATTTGGACAGGGAATGAGGGAAATAAACCATCCTGGCTTTGTTCCTCTTTTCCTCCTGCCCTCAGAGAAGCTGAAGCACATCGACCTGAGCAGCAATTCCATCTCGTGGGCAGACGTGGACGCGTTCCGGCTGCTGCCCAGCCTGCAGGAGCTGCTGCTGCCCGAGAACCGCCTGACGGCGCTGCCCGAGCTGCCTCGCAGCATCGTCCGCCTGGATGCCCGCCTCAACCGCATCCCCAGCGCCGGGCTGCGCCCTGAGGCATTCCGTGTGGGTCCAGGATGGGAACTGCCAGGCCCAGGGGTGACAGGGGTGCTGCAGAGGGATGGGAGCAGAGGGGTCAGCTCTAGGGAGGTCAGCTTTAGGGGATTCATTGGTTCATCTCGAGTGGGGTTCATGTCTAGGGGGTTCATTTGTTCATCTCTAGGGGGGTCAGCTCTAAGGGAGTCGTCTCTGTTGGGGTTTCATCTCTAGGTGGGAGTCACCTTTAGTGGGGTTCATCTCTAGGGAGATTCATTAGTTCATCTCTATTGGGGTTCATCTTTAGGGGGTTCATCTCTAATGGGTTCATCTCTAGGGGGCTTCATGTCTAGGAAGGTTCATCTCCAGGGAATTTCACTGGCTCATCTCTAGGAGGATTTGTCTCTCTTGGGATTAATCTCTAGAGGTTCATCTCTATTGGGGTTCATCTTTAGGAGGTTCATCTCTGCCCTCTTCCCTGCAGGATCTGAAGCAGCTGCAGTTCCTCCATCTCTCCGATAACCGGCTGGATTCTATCCCTGCGCCCCTGCCTGAGAGCCTGCGCTCGCTGCACCTCCAGGTGGGACGGGGTTTGTCTGTACCTGAGCCTAGCAGAGCCCTCCTCTCCCTCCTCCTCACCCTCCTCATCTTCCTTGTCCTGGTCCTGATCCTGGCATCCTGGGCCTAGGCCTAGGCCTGGTCCTCCTCCTCCTCCTCATCTCTCTGGCTCAGATTTGTCCCTTTCCCTGCACCTCCAGGTGAGATAAGGTTTACCTGAATTTAGCAGATCCCACCTCCTCCGACTCAGGTTCTCCCTTTCCCCATCCCTCCCAGAACAACAACATCCAGATGATGCACGAGGACACGTTTTGTGACAGCCAGGACCAGGGGCAGATCCGCCGGGCGCTCGAGGACATCCGCCTGGACGGGAACCCCATCAACCTCAGCCTCTTCCCCAACGCCTTCTTCTGCCTGCCCCGCCTGCCCACCGGACGCTTCTCCTGAGCCCTCTGAGTTGAAAACGCAGGAAAGTTTTCCCAGATCCCATCCCAGACCGCTCAGACCCTGCTGCCCCATGGGAAATGGGAAGTGGTTAAAGTGGAGGTGCTTCACCCCGGTGTGAGCTCAGTGCTGGGGCAAGTGCAGCAGGGAGTAATGAAATAAAAAGAGAATGAAGATTTTTAAAATGAATTCCAAGTCTTGTTCCTGACAGTAAGAGCAGTGGGAAGTCCTTGCCCAGCCCCAGCCCAGCAGCTTTGCTGGAATTTGCAAAGATGGGATTTCCCTGTGCCTTGTTTCTTCTTCCATTCCCTCCCAGAGCTTCAGGAAGATCCTGAGATCCTGTTCAGGGTGTCCTGGCCAGGGATCAGGAGCTGCATTGCTCCAGGGAGGTGACGCTTCAGGCATCTCAGGTGTGATCTGTCCCCTGAGCTGTCCCCAGCTGTGCAGCTGCAGGGGAGTGTGGCACATCCAGGTGTGACTTCTGGGCACAGCTGGACTGTCTCCGTGTGCCCCCAAAGAGGATCAAATGGGAAATCCCCACACAGAGCAACTGGAATCTTCCATTCCCTCATCCCAGACCCACTTCAGTCTCAGGAACAGGGATTGAGAGCTGTCCTGACATTGGGTGGGATTTCCAGCGCTCCTGGATTTGGGAGGGCACCCGTGGATTTGGGAGCGTATCCCTGGATTTGGAGTGGTATCCATGGATTTGAAACTGCAGAGAAACCTGGAAATCCTCGAGTCCAACAGCCCTGCCCGGAGCAGCAGGAAAATCACTCAGATGGCGATAAAATCTCAGATCATCCCAGCTTTCAACAGCCGAGAGGAGCTGCCCAGTGGTGTGAGATGTTTTCGATGCAATGTATTCATTCCCTATATTTTTATCCACGTGTAAGGAACACCATGAGGAGGATGACACAGCCCTGGAGAATCCAAACCCCTGAGCTGAAATCATGGAGCTCAGCCCACATCCTCGGAGCCCAGGGAGGCATCCGAAGGCGGCTGGAGAAAACCTGGGAAGAGGATCTGGCTCCTCATCCATGAGGACCCAGAGCCCCGGGCGTAGCACGGAGAGGAGCGTGGCACCTCCTCTCTCCCCTTTCCCATGCAAAACCCAGCTCAGGCATGGATTGTTGACTCAAATTCCTTGGGAAATGGGAATTTGGAGTTGTTTTATCCAAAATTCCAGGATTTGTTGCCGCTGTTGTTGTGTCACCCTTGAGACAGCTCTGCCTGTGGATCCGCCCTCCCCACATCTCCTCCATCCCCATCCACCCTTCCAACACCTTCCCACCAGCCTTTATCCCACTGTTCCCATGGGATGGAGGCCCCAGCATCCCCCTCCCCATATCCAGCCCCACTTCTGCCCCTCCAGAACTCTGGAAAAGTTGGGAACCCCGCTGTCCCATCCTGTTCCCTCCTCCCCGGGTGGGAGGGGACCCCAAAGCCACACAAGGCAAGACAATGCCCCTAAATCTAAACTCTCCTCCAGAAAATCCCCGTGAGAGCTACTCATTTCTTTTGGAAAAGTTGGAATTTCTGCAAATCAAGCTCCAGCCGGATGAAATTGGCCACGTTTTCCCAGCCGGGTCCTTCGCGTTCGTCCCGCTAGAGGGCAAGGCAGAATGTCGGGAATGCCGGACCTTCCTCAGGAATGCCCTCCCTTTTAGTGGCTTTGGGTCTCCCCAGGATGCCCACCGGGATCGGGAACAGCCCGAGAATTATCAGGGGAAGGCTTCTGAGGAGCTGCAGAACGCTGACCTGCGGCAGGACGGTGAGGGCAGGGTAGGGATGGCTCCTGGATTTGCAGAAATCCCAACTTTTCCGAGAGAAGTGAGGGTCTCTGGTCAGGTTCTACTGGGGCAGAGTTGAGTTTCAGTGCCTTGGGTGGCTTTTGCGTCCCTGTCACCGCCAGGGAGGAGGGACCAGGATGAGGCAGGAGGGACCCTGGAGGGGCCGAGCCCGGGCGGTTTTGGGGCTCGGTTATTGGTTATTGGGGCAGTTATTGATCGCGCCCTCATGCCCTCGCTGAGAACGGCCACCCCCTGCTGCCACCCGTCCCCTCCGAGGGCAGGGACTGTCCTCAGGCGCTCCTCGAGCACCAGGATCCTGATCTGGAGCAGCCAGGAGGGCACAGAACCCTCCCCGGGACTGCCACCGGGGCTCTGCATCCCTGTTCTCCCCTCCATCCCTCCTCCCACGTCCCGGGGAATATTCCTGTGTGGAATTCCTGGCTCTGCCTCTCTCCTCGCTGCGCCACTCAAGGTCACCTTCCCTCGGCGGGGCTGGATTGTCACATATTGATCGCTTGGCTCTGCAGCGCCGGTCCTTAGCGCTGCCGAGTCCCGCCAGCTCAGCATCCTACAGCTCCCTCCTCCTCCTCCCTGCCTCTTGGGGGATGTGGCACAAGCACGGCCCTTCCTTTGGGGGTTAGGAGGAGCTGTCACACACAGCGTGTGACATCCTGGGGGCTCTGCATGACACCCCTGGGGGACAGGGTTTAACATTGCTGGGGGACCGTGAGTGTGCCCAGGGGTTCCCTCCATCCTCTTCTGCCCAGGAGTTTCCACCTCCAAGTCCAACATTCCCAATTCCCTCTCTCTGCTCCTCGCTCAAATTTCTCCTCCCTTTTCCCCTCAGCAGGAGGATCCCGGTGTTCTTTGGCCACCACGTGGAGACGGAGCTGTCCTCTGGTGTCCCTTTGTAGCTCCTCAGCCAGGCCAGGCTCAGGGATGTGAAACAGGAATCAGGGAACGAGGATGGAAATTTTCAGCCTCCTGTGCCCAGGAAAAGCTGAGAAGATCCCCTAGAATGACCAAAATCTCATTATCTTGCCTCAATCCCAATGGGGATTTCGAGGTCGTTGCTAGAGTCATTAACACCCCCTGGGAGTTAAGAGTTTATTCTGATTATTAATGGTGCTGCTTCAATTCCTGATTTTTCCCTTTTTTTTTTTCCAGACTATACCAGTGCTGGTATTGATTAAGTGGGAACTGGGGATGAAAGGGCCACCCATGAATTATCCCTGAAGTGTGGACAGCTCTGGGGTCCCTCCAGGGAAACTTAACAATGAGAATGGAAACAGGATGGGGGGAACAGACAGCTTTTCTTCTTCCCTTTTTTCCCTTTACCGTTGGAAAAACTACAAAAAACAAAAGCAAAAACCCCCCAAAAAACCCTGAAAAACAAACCACAAAACAAACAAACAAAAAACCCCAACCAAACAAAAAAAAACCCAACCACACAACGGAGGAGGGAAAAATACAGCAAAATGCAGTGAACATATTCCTTTTTTTTTTTCCCCCACACCCCCTCCCCCTCGAATTGTGTAAAAATAATCAGTAGAAATTCTGATTTCTCCGGCTCAGTCTCCACCCTGCAGCATTCCCAAGGGACTGGGGGTTCCTGCAGCATCCTGGGGCTTTCCTGGGATCCCGTGCCCTAAGCAGCTCCAGGGTGGGAGATGTGACCTCGACACCGCTATTTTTAGCAGCCACTCGTTAGGTCTTGTCAACAGGAGCCCTGACAAAGCTTGGGAAAGGCTCCGGGATGGGAAGTGTGAATTCCTGGGAAGAGGCCCTTGGATGAACCCGGTTCCTGCTCAGGGAACAGCCCCAAGGGGCCTGGGTTTGGGGAAAGGGGGTTCAGGGGTGCTGGGAGGGGATGGAGGATGCCCAGGAGTGGGAGGTGGTGGCCCTGTGGCAGTGTCCCCTCCTTGGGGGGTGACGACAGCATGGCTCCCTAAAATCGGGAATGTTCTCCCACCCTGCTGCTGCCGACTGAAGGATTCCTGGATCCCGCCCTGGGGCATCCTGGAACAGGGAAAATTCTCTCCAGCCTCCATTCCCAGGAGGATCATCTCCCATCTGATCATAGAGAAATGGTGAAATGGAGGAAAACGCCGGTGGGAATTGCTCTTCCATGCTGAAATATCGGCTTTTCTAAAGACCAGATCCAGCATCCTGATGAGCATGAGGATCTCCCACGCTTTCCCCATTTTTTGTTTTTAGATTTATTTTTTTTTTAAAACAAAATTTACCTAAATCTGAGCTCTTCCAAGTGGGATTTGGGTTGGTTTGGGGGGGATGCTGTGCTCAGGAGGTGTTTGGTGGGGCAGCAGCTGCTGTGTCAGGGAGCCGAGGATCTGAATGGGAGGAGGGTGGCTCTGACTGATTGGCGTCTTTTAGAATAACCACGCAGAGCCTGGATCTTCCCTTTCTGTAGGACGTGGAAAACCTGGAGAGGGGGAAGAGAGAAACAGCTCTGAGCGAGCCGAGTGCAAGGATTGCTAATTTATGATCAGAGGAACATTGGAGTTGGAGGATTGCAGAAAAAGCACCTGGCGTTCAGCTGAGGAGAAATCTGTTTTCTCCAGGGCTCGGGAAAAGGCTTCCCCACAGGGAAAATTGTGGGAACACAGAGCACACTTAGCCCAGATTGCTGCTCAAGGAGTTACTCTTGCCTGCCTTCCCCTCTCCTGGTGCTTCCAGCTGCATGGGGAGGTTTGACTTTTCCTGGCCCTGCCTGTTGGGATGCAATTCCCTGTGAGGATTTGGGGATCACTGCCAGCGCCGGGAGTTCCCCTTTTGCTCTCTTTTTGTGGGGGATGTTCCTCTGTGCACCCAGAGCAGGGTAGGGGAATTGGAATTCCCACATCCCAGAGGATTTTCTTCCCGGGATCCCTGGGACATTGATTTTTCCACCTGGGAATGTGCAACCAGCGGGTGGCACTTGGTGTGGCCGCTGGTGATATGAATGGATGCTACTGATTATTAATTAATGAACGAAAGGACAACCAGCTCTCAATTTAATTAATGGAAGCTGTAATCAGCTTGGACCCCAAGAGCTTCCAGCTCTGGCTCAGCCCATCTTGGAGCGGCACAGGCGGGGTGAGATCCCTGTAGGGGAGGGAAACTGAGGCATGGAACCAAAGGAGCACTTCCCAAGGACTCAGGAAGTCACGGAAGAGGAGACCCTCACACCCCACTGTGCCTCAGTTTCCCCGAGCTTCACCAAGGTGATCCATGGTCGCACAGGGATGGAGAGGATTTAGGGTGCCGGGACTCTCCATGGGATGGGATGATTTGGGTCAAGGTTCCACTCCACACCTTAAATCCTCTTTTTTCTCCTTAAACACGAATTATCCCATTTCCCTGCCGGCATCCAGAGTGTCTGGGGTTTGCCAAAAGTGCTGAGGACTGGGGACAAGGGGACACTGGAGGTGGGGAGAGATTGGGACATTTTCCTTCTGGGGAAGGAAAAATGGGGTGAGTCGAGCTCCAGCTGGTCATTAACTGGCTTTGCCAAGCAGTTAATTAGCCCTGGAAAAATCCTTGGAATGGCTCGGACAATCCCTGGAATAACTCGGAGAACCCTTGGAATGACTTGAAGGATCCCTGGAATGGCTTGGAGAATGCCTGGATTGGCCCATCCTGCCCTTCCTCACCCTGCCGTGCCCGTGTTCGGCTCATGCGGCCGCGCTGCTCCAACCTCGCCGGAGGAAATGCCCCAAACTCGATGGCTGCGCTCATGAGTTATCGATCCCTGGCTGGATCGATGTCTGCTGAACTCCCGACAGAGCGGGAAAGGCCGGGAATGCGCCGCTCCTGCATCTGTTTGCATTTATTTTTTTTGTCTTTTAAGCTGATTTATTTGGCATTTAAAGTGCTGGAAGTGATTCCCGGCGCGTGCTGGTTTTTTTTTTTTTGGGAGGGGCAGATTTTGGGAAGGGTTCCATAAGCAAGGAATTTCTGATGAAGCCCTGGGTGCTCTCCCCGCGATTATCTCGGCAATTAAAGCCCTTTCCCTCCCCCCACAAAATTCCATCAGGCTGTGCTCAGCGGCTTTGGGGGAAATTGAGCCTCTGGGTGCCCCCCGATGTCACCCCCGATGTCACCCCCGATGTCACCCCCGGCAGCGAGACCCACCCCAGTGGGTTTTGTCCTTGTCACCGTGGCTGTGTTGGCACAGGGCTGAGCCTCTGGCATGTCCCACATCCCTGATGAAATCCAAATCGATGAATACCGGGAATCAGGATAAAATACCCATTATGGAGGAGAAATGTGGAGGCAGAGCAATGACAGCGCCATGGATCTGCTTCGAGTGCATCCCGCTCTCCCTCTTCACCATCAGCAGAGAAACACTTTGGAAAATTTGGCTCTGAACTCCCAATTAATGGGAATTTGGGAATGTGTTGGATGCTGTCTCTACATGGGAGAGGGATTGAAATTCAAGGGAATTGTTTATCCTGCCCTAAAGCAGGAAGAAAATGTGAAAATTGAGATTATGAGGGAAAAATCCCACTCTAGCCCATCCCAATTTTTCCTGCAGGGATTGAGAGTGGCAGGGACAGGATGGAGGGGACCTCTGGTGATATTAAGCAAGGAAAAAAAAATAAAAATCAATTAATAATCGTGGCCTTATTGATCCGCATTTTTCTGCTCTTCCCTGCACTGGGAGCAGATGGAGAATCGCAGAGCTGAGGATATGGAATGATGCCAGCACTTTTCAGGTGAAAAGTAGGGAATTTTTTCCTAAAATAAAGTGTGGATTTTTCCTTAAATAACATTAGGAAAATTAACCCACAAACACCAGAGGTTTATGTCCAAAAAGGAAACAGGGGAGCCCCTTTCCTTTATTGGAATAAAGGGAGAGGCCATGGGGCATCCCCTGGAGTCTCTCCAATTTTTCAGAGGATTCCACCTCCTTTTATCCCAATTTCCCAGCTCATTTTCCTCTCTCTTTCCCCACTGGCTGAGGCACTTGAGAGGCGCAGATTTTCAGGGAAGCCTGATGCCTCAGATTCCCCTCTGACATACAACCCTCCCTTTTAATTTTTAATTCATAGGGAATCTGTATTTTTTTCCCCATTGTTTCTGTCATCTTTCAACACCCAGTTCTATTTACCAGCAAACCCACAGTTTGTTTGTAAAGGAAAATTTCTTTTTCCCATTCATCAATCAGTGGAAACCTTCCCATTGTTCCTTCTATCTCTCAGTGCTGGCTTTATCTACCAGCAGACCCCCAGCTGGTTTGTAAAGACAAATTCATCATTCCTCTTAATAATATGGGATTTTTTTCCTCAAATCAAGTAAGAGCTGTGGGTTCTGGAGCAGGATGGTTTTGTCTCTCCAAGGTTTTTCCCCAGGAGCCTCCAGCTGCAAAGAAACATCTTGAATCCCAAAATTTTCCAGCTGGAAGTCCTAGAAGTACTTCCAGAGATGGGAGATGGCCTGATGGAGCTCAAGGAAGGCTGGGAACGTTTTGGGGGGAAAATCAAACCACAGGAATGAGACTGGACCCAGGGAAAACCAAATTTTAGAATAGAAATAGAATAGAAAACTGGTTTGTTTTTATTTCTGGGAAAATGAGGATTTGCTTGAAACCCCACTGTATTTATGGAACTCAAGCATTGATTTCAACAGATTCCTGCTTCCCAACCAGCTTTTTAGGGGTTTTTTTTGGGAAAAGAAAGAAGATCCTGGTTGAGCACTTCCCCGCTGGAACACAATCCATTCCTCAGCTCCCAAAATTACTTTCTCATTTTGCTCTGCATGTTGCAAAATCCCCTTTGAAGGGGCCGAAATCCTGCTGGGAATGACTGGGGAGGATCTCAGACAGGCCAGGATTAACTTGTTCCATCCTGGGCTNCCCATCCCATCCCATCCCATCCCATCCCATCCCATCCCAATCCCAATCCCAATCCCAATCCCAATCCCAATCCCAATCCCAATCCCTGCCTCATTTGCACAACCAAACCCCCCGGGATTCTTCCAGTCCTTCCGGGAATTTTACCTGGGATCAGCTCCAGACCCTGATCCAAACCACTGGGATCATTCCCAAATACATTCCCAGGTTTTCCTGGGAAAGAAAGTGGCTCTGGGATTCTGCTCCTCTCTGTGATCACTCAGACCCCATCCCAAACCCTTTCCCCCCTAAATCCCCTCCACATTTTCATCCTTATCCCTTCTGGATCCTGCTTTTTATTTTTTCCAAGGATCTCTCCAGGGATTTCACTCCCACTTTTTCCCCTTGACCTCCTTGTGAAACCACTTTCCTGAGAACTTTGCCACGGAAAGCAATTTAAAAAAACAAAAAAAGCAAGAAGAGCTGTCCCCTGGTTCTGAGGCTGCTCTGGCTCTTTTTCAGTCACGAGGGTGAGCTGCAGCCAAACTTCCATCCCCAGCAGGAACAGAGAGAGGGAGAAGGAATCAACCTTCCCTCAAAAAAAAAAAAAAGCAAAAAATTCCAAAAAAAAACCCCCCAAATCAGCAAAGCTGCACTGGCTTTCCCCCGTGTCCTTGTTTTTTAGGAAAAATCAGGGAATTTAAGCAGGAGGAGATGCCAGAGTTCTTTGGGATAAGAGGGGTGAGGGGATGGGAAATAAGTCACGGCAAATATTGGTGGTTTTAGGTTCTTCCTGTGTCAGGGACACTGGGAGCCATCCCAGATCCCAATGCTGGATCCCAGGAATCAGGCACCTTGAAATCCAGGGATTTAAGAAGATTTTTTTGGGAGAGACAGGGCGAAAGAGGCAGAGAGTTGGTTTAAATTCTGAAGGTCCTCACACAGCCTCAGAATTCGAGGAACTGGGATTGTGGGAACACCCTGCCCAAGGAGAGATGGGATCAGGCGCTGCCATTCCAGCTGAGAATTGCCTGGGAGCAGCCACGGAGGCCTTGGGAAGGGGAAGGGATGTTTGTTCACAGGGATTTTTGGGAATATTTGCTCTGCAGCATCTTTGGTTTGACCAGGGGCAGCCAGAGGTGCTCTGGGAGAGGCGATCCCGTCTGGAAGCTGGCAGGGAAAGGCACAATCCTGGATCTCCAGCGTGGATATCCCGGAGCAATGGGAACACAGCTCCAGCCTCTAGGAGCCACTCCCAGCCCTGCTCCATGGGGACAGCAGCGACAGCCTTAAAAAGGGGTGACAGGAGCAGCGGGATGCTCCAGAGGTGGCAATTCCCCAAGAATTCCCTCCTTTGTCTGTCTCATTCCCAATATCAGATCCCAACATCCCCCGGAGACATCTCCGGAGCAGGGGTGGGGCTACTGTGCCTGGGATGTCCCTAAATTCCACAGGGACATGTCCTGGCTGTGACATCAGCAACCAAAACTTCTGCCCGGCTTTCCCGGGAAGGTTGGTTTGCAGGGATAAAGCGGGAATGCTGAGAGATGAAAATCCCGCCCTCCTCTGGAAGTCGCCCTCCCTGGAAACAGAGATTCCTGGGAGATGCCTTTGATCCTGTCAGGAAAGTGGCAAGTGGAGAAAATTGTTTATAAACTTTGTAACTCCTAAAATCGAGCCGGGACTTCGGACAAACAAAGGTAAAAACACGGGAAAAAGAGGAATAAAATAAGGAAAAAAAAAAAGGGAATAAAATAAGGAAAAGAGAGAGATGTGGGCGAATGAATGCAGATGAAAAAAAAACTTACAGGCAGCCTGGATTTGGGGATGGGGATGCTGGGAAAGGTCTGGATCGGGAAGTGCCTCCAAAGTGGCTTTTCCAAAGGTTCCAAAATGGTCCAGGGGGCTGAGAGGTGTGGGATGGGGCCACTGGGATTCCCTGCCCCAAATCCCACTGATTTTTAAATCCCACATCCCGTCTGCCCTGATGGGGATGCCCGGGGCAATGGGACATCCCTTGGAGTGTTTCCCACCCGGATTTCTGGCCTCAAACCTCTCGGATTTTTTGAGGTCGCTTTGTCACCGCCACCCCGACTGCCAGCGGGGCCGAGTGACACCAAGAGCCGTGGGGGACAGTCCAGATGGCACCAGCTGCTCCCATGTCCCGTGATTTTCCTGCATCCACGGGGCTCCAAGGTTGATTCTGTGCCTTGGGATGGCGGAATGTCCCTTCCTTGTCAACCCCACTGGTTTATTTTAAGCCTTTTCCTGGCTCGTGCTGCCATGGGACTCTTTGGGAGCCCACGGTGTCCTTGCCACCCCCAGCCCATTCCTGAACCTTCATCAGCGCCAGGAAGCAGCTCCATAAATCTCCAGAGAGCTGGGAAATTAAAATCATGATGATGATAAATGGGGTTTATTTCACTTTTAAGGGGCAGGATCATGGGAAAGAGGAGGGCAAGAGAAGGGCAAGGAAGGTGCTGCATTTTCCATTTGGGAAAAAGTGTGGGATAAAGGTGATGGGAGGGGGAGAACTGAGGGAATGCTGAGAATTCCTTGCAGGGATGGAGGGAATATGGGAAGGTGTGCTGGTTTTCCAGGCAGCTCCGTGTTTTTGAGGTGCTGAGTTGCACTGCTTAGGGAGGTTCTCACCCCACAGGGGTTTTCCTGGCTGTGGAATGGTCCAAATCCACAAGGAAATGTTATCCTTGGATCCAGGAGGGGGTGATTATCCACTGGCCTCGCCAGCATCTGCAGCACCCACATCCTGCGGCACCCGCATCCTGTGGCACACAAATCCTGCAAAACCCAAATCCTGCAAAACCCAAATCCCATGGGATCCAAATCCTGCAGCACCTAAATCCCATGAGATCCAAATCCTGCAAAACCCAAATCCCTTGGGATCCAAATCCTGCAGCACCCAAATCCCATGAGATCCAAATCCTGCAGCACCCAAATCCCTTGGGATCCAAATCCTGCAGTACCCAAATCCCATGAGATCCAAATCCTGCAAAACCCAAATCCCTTGGGATCCAAATCCTGCAAAACCCAAATCTCATGAGATCCAAATCCTGCAGCACCCAAATCCCTTGGGATCCACATCCCAACAATTCCTGTATCCCTCAGCATACAAATTCTGCAGCACCCACATCCTGCAGAGCCCAAATCCTGCAGAACCCACATCCCATGGGATCCAAATCCCACAGCACCCAAATCCTGCAGCCCCCACATCTCTCAGCACCCCATCCCAACAATTCCTGCATCCCACAGCATTCACATCCCTCAGCATCCACATCCCGCAGCCCCCTCAGCCCCGGGCTGGCTCTGCAGCCACTGCAGGTTCGAGCAGCAGATCCCTCAGCCAAGCTCTGCCTGGAATGACTTCAGGATTTGGCTCCAGGATGGTGGGGATGGGAGCCTGTATTCATAAATTCTCACCAAGCCAAGTCACAGGGCATTTCCTGGGATTAATGACCAGCTCCAGGAGGAGTTGGTAATTTGGGATGAGGACAAAAATCCCATTTACCCCACCTGGTGCTGAGTCCCTGCACACTCTGTGCCAAAGTCAGCAATGCCTTTTCCAGCCAAGTTTTAAAATTATTATTAATAAGAACGATCAAGTGTTGGAAATGGATTTTCATTCCCACCACAGCGATGCCGCCAGGTTCCTGCAGAGAGATGGGGGGATGGAAACCCCTCATATTAAAAATGGAAATGGAAAGAGCATTTTCCTGGCTCTCCTGGGGACAGGAGGGGGTTAGGGACATTCCTTGGCCTCTCCTGGAGCTCCCACCGGGATTTGACACCCTGGAATTGCAGGGAAGTATGGGGCAGGGAAAAGCCGGCCCCGAGTGGAGCAGGATGCGGGCCCTGCGCTGTTCTCCCGATGGATGTTTGCGGGTTGCCGCAGCAACGGGAGAGCCGGGCTAATCCCCAGCTTCCCTTTCTTCAAAAGGAAGAAAGTTTTGTGCTCCTGGCCGCGGGCGGGAGCGGCTCGGTGGGAATGCGGTGGGATCAGAGCCGTGGGATGTGCTGGGAATGTGGGAACAGCGCCGTGGGAAGCTCAGGCTCTGCTACCGCCACTCCCACGCGTGTTCAGGGACACAAAAACACCCAAAGACGCCAGGAAAATTCCAACCCAAACCCATCCCGAGGAGCATGAGAGCCCCGCGCTCCCGTTCCACATTCCCATGTGGCGATCCATCGTGGAATTCCAAGGGCCGTCCTCCCATTTGGGATCGCTGGTTGCTGCTTTGCAGTCCCCACCTGCGTCCCCGCCTCTCCCGCTGTGGGGACAATCCCGGTGCAGCACCCGGATTTTGACCACAGGGGCGCAGCTTTGGGGTGTAAGAGGATCCCAAACACATTCCAAGGTGGAATCCAGGACCCGCGGTGGCACCCGGAGGGGCGAGGCGCAGTCACCCCCTGCTTTGTCCTCACCGCGGACCAGGGGTTCCCTAGGCAGGGCTGCCCTTCAGTGGGGGGCACAGCCAGCTCCCTTTAGCGCTGATTAACACTCATTCATTAATTCACGGCCTCTCCGCATCCAGGGCTGTCCCCAGCACGTCCTTCCCACGTTTGGGGTGGGCACCAGAGGTGCTGCCGTGCGGTGGCTTCAGGCACATCCCGAAATCCGGGATTTGCCGGGATCCGCCACAGCCTTTCCCTGCCTGGCCCGCGGTGACCGCGGCTGGAAAGGAGCCAGGAGAGCGGCACCTCGGCCAGCAGGTTCGGCCCCCTTATGGAAAGGCATTTGGGATGTGTTTATTCCTGTCGGAGCCCTTGGCCCGTGGCAGGGAGCGGGATTAATCCGGGAGGAGCGGGCACCTGCTGCCAAGTTCCCCCGAGAGGCACAGGAGGCTGAATTTGGGGGGCTCTGGCCCGCGGGGGAGAACTGGGGGGTCCCTTTGGAGGATGGGGGTAATGGGTGGATGTTCCCCCTTCTCTCAGGGTTCCCAGGAGGAGAAGCCCCAAGGGGAGATTGAACTGGAAAAAAGGGGAGAGAAATCCCCGGCATCACTTGGGGCTCTGCAGTGGAGTTTTGGGACAGATTCTGTCCCAGCCTGGCTGCTCTTCGGTCAGGACACGGCCACAGCCGGGCTGGGCGAGCTCCGGAACTTCTATGAGGGAGGAATTGGGAGAGGATGTCCTTAAAGCCCTGTTCCCAGCGGGATCTCTTGGAGGGACACGCGAGTGACACCCGAGCAGGGTACGGAGCGCCGCTGGAAACCGCCCCGGGTCCCTAAGCGGGATCCAGGCGCTGCCACCCTCGGCACTTCCCGGGAATGTTCGGAATTGCTCCGTGGCATCCAGAGCCGCCTGACACAGCCGCTGGTGGCGAAGCAGATTAATGTCACGGCGAACCCGGGGCTGACGGTGGCCCAGGGCCAGCGGAGGCAGCAGGAAGGGCTGGACCAACCTTGTTCCCTGGGCCCGGCACGGCTGAGCCCCGGAGCTTGTTAATTGTCCCAATTCGTGATAATCATTCGTCATGAATAGGATAACAATTACCGTGTTCACAATTATTATTGGGAACGTGTGACAACTGTCATTATCAATGGCTCTTCAGGGACATTGGCACCTTCTGCCCATCCTGCTGGCCTCTGTCTGCTGCCCTGGCACCCTCTGTATCCATCACTGCCCTCTCCTGCCTGTTCATGCCTGGCTGTGCCCATTATCCATGGATTTCCTCGCATTTATTCCTCTCACTGGCCTCATCCTCCTGCCCAGGTGCTGCCTCAGGGCTTGGAGAGAACTTGAGGGGATTTCTCCCTCTCCAAGACCTCCAGGACTATCCTAACCCCCCTCAGGCCGGCAGGAGCTATGAAAGTCCATCCTTGGGAGCTGCCCTGAGGATTCAGGGCTGGCCTGCAGAATCCGCCTACCCCTGGGAATTTTCTCAACCCCCATTCAAGCTGGAAAGTCTGGATATTGCTGGAAAAACACAAGTTTGTAAGGATGCCACTGCCTCGGGCAGAAATCTGTCCCCTCTAGGACCAGGGTTTTGCCACAAAGCTCATTCCTGGGGTCTGCTCACGCAGACTGGAGTGGCACCAGTCCCCAGGGGAGCTGGGACCAGTTGGCAAATTCCATCCAGTGAGTCATGGCGGCCTTGCTGCCATCCACCCATAAACATTCCGGCTTAGGAGCCGCGTCCCAGTTTCTCGTGCTGTTTGCATTGATCTGCCTTCTAGGCTCTGCTTTGCTCCAGTTTTTAATGTAACTTCACCAGCTATTAGCCCAGAATGCAGCTCTGCCCCTCCCTCACTTCACAGCACTTTTCCTCCATTTTCCCCCCTTACTTTTTCCTAAATTTGTCAGGGTTTGTTTTTTTTTTTTCACCTAAATATCTCTATTTGAGATCACCTTGGTAGAAAAAGTCTCATGATTTTTTGGGACCCTAACTACGACCTGGCAAAAGGGGGAGCCCAGGGCTTGTGCCCCCCAAACCAGCCCAATTATGCTCAAACTGCTGCCAAAACAGCCCCGAGAGCCTCCCTGACCTTCTGGAAGCTGCTCCAAACCCTTAAGAATGACCCTGCAGCTTCACCCAGAAGCTCACTGGTAAATTACCTCACTGGTAATTTCCTGGGGGGTCTGGGTGGTTGTGTGGGGTGTTATTTTCTTCTTCACTGAGGGAAAATGAAAATGCTGAGGCACAGAAAGACTCTCACTTCCCTAAATCCTAATTATAGCACCCAGCACTTTCGAGCTCAGCGGGTGCCCCGAGCCTCATGCAGCCTGTGGGTGTGGGAAACTGAGGCACAGGAGTGCTGAGATGGATTTAAGGAGGTTTGGGGAAGGGTTGAGCTCCTCCTGAGTTTGCTCTGAGGCTGGTGGTGGTGGTGCCACAGGATGGGGAATATTCCCTGTCCTTCCCCCACTGGATTTCCCAGGTTTGCAGATCTTCCAGAGCACAGGGAAAAATCATGGGGGGGGGTGGAAAAAAAGAGGAAAATGGGATCCTGCTGCCCCAAAAAACTCGCGGGACCTAGAGAAGGATCAGAGCCGCGAGTTCCAGCTCCAGTCCCGGCTCCCTCGGGGCTCGGCTGCAGTGACAAGGAGCGGGCAGGCGGGGACACAGGGCGAGCAGGGACACCAGCGCCGTGTCACGCCAAGCGACAGCCCCTAGGGCTGCCAGCGCCCATGAGCAGCGGCTCCGCAGCACCGCCACAAGCGGGAAAAAAATGCCCAAATCCTGCTTGTCCCAAAGCCAACTTTCCGCTGGAAGCCACCAGCTGTCCCTTGGCCAGGTACAGGGAATTTGCCACGGGGTTGGACGCTCCGCTCATTAGTTAACCTGATTAATTACCCTACTGTCTCCTCTCCCAAACAGACCTGGGTATCCAGGCGCTAATGAACAACTCCAGCAATTAATTTCAGGGGTGAGTCCACTCCTAATTAGGAGTAGATTTAGGGAATGAGTGCTGGGAGAGCTCTTGTTGGCTGACGGTGCCTCTGCTGGAGCGCGGGCTGCAGATTCCAACCTGGGGGCTTTTTAATGAGTAATTGAGGAGTTGATTAAGCCCAAGCTCATGTGCTGGCGGAGTAGAGCCTGAGATGCTTCTGGGGGTTCATGTCAGCGAAGCTGGCTGGGAATCCAGCTGGATCCAACTGGGATCCAGCCTGGATCTAGCCTTGCTGGGTGTGCTTTTGCTGCCAGGACAGGAGGTGTGAAGGTGGCCAGGACCTGTGGGGTGCCCAGCTCCGCTGGGAAGCTCCAGCGAGGCTATTCACAGGTGGGAAGCTTTTTACAGCTGCTTCCAGATTCCCAAAATATGCCTAAATATCTGAATTTTCCACTGCGCTATCAGAGTGTCACCTGGGGGAGGACAGGGCTGTCCCTTTTGGATGTTTGGGTGCTCCAGGCTGGGCTCTGCCTCTCCTCTTGGGCAGCAGCTTCACCTCTGCTGCTCCTGGCTGCCCCCAACAAATCCCAAAGAAAGGAGAATACTGAATCCCCGTCCCCTCCCTGTCCCTGGCCAGGCCGGGCCCAGCCCCTGTGTCACGGTGGGCTCTGCTCAGGGCTGCACCCCCTTTGCTGGGGTTTCCCAATGGAGTTGGGAATGGGAATGTTCTGCTTTTCCCTGTGCCTCTTCCCTGCTCACAGCAGAAGCCTGCAAGCCCCGTGCTCTGTCAGTACCAGAGGTGATGCTTTGTCCTCCAAGGGTCAGTCAGGGCTGGGGGGGTAGCTGGAAATTAAAAAGAAAACAACACCCGAACACCCTGGAGAAGGAAGGGCCAGAGAGCCGCCGAGTTTCCAGAAGCGCTGGGTCACTGGAAAATCTGAGTGGGGAGGGAGAGGGAAGGAGCGAACTTCTGCTTCCGGAGAGCGGCTCCTGCGAGGGAGGGAGCGAGGGAGCGGCTCATGGGGCGCTGAGAGCGCTGCAGTGCCTCAGGCTCTTCCCCAGGCTCCCCTTCCCTCTCAAAACACCGCTGGAATGAGGATCCCCGCCCGCTCCGCTCCCGGCGCTGCTGCTGCTGCTGCTCCGCTGATAACGAGGGACAAAAAGCAGCTGAAGTGTCCCCAGGCTGGACAGGGATGTCTGCAAACTCGACACTGAAGTGTCCCCAGGCTGGACAGGGATGTCTCCGCAGGCTGGACACGGATCTGTCCCCAGGACAGACGCTGAAGTGTCTCCAGGCTGGCCACTGATCTGTCCCCAGGCTGGACACGGATGTCTCCGCAGGCTGGACACGGATCTGTCCCCAGGACAGACGCTGAAGTGTCTCCAGGCTGGCCACTGATCTGTCCCCAGGCTGGACAGGGATGTCTCCGCAGGCTGGACACTGATCTGTCCCCAGGACAGACGCTGATGTGTCCCCAGGCTGGACACTGATGTGTCCCCAGGACAGACGCTGAAGTGTCTCCAGGCTGGACACTGATCTGTCCCCAGGCTGGACACTGATCTGTCCCCAGGCTGGACACTAATGTGTCCCCAGGACAGACGCTGAAGTGTCTCCAGGCTGGACACTGATGTGTCCCCAGGACAGACACTGAAGTGTCTCCAGGCTGGACACTGATGTGTCCCCAGGACAGACACTGATGTGTCCCCAGGCCAGACACTGATGTGTCCCCAGGACAGACACTGATTTGCCGAGCTGCAGCTCCTCAGTCTCCTCCAGGATCTGGGTTGGAAAGCCTCGATCCCAATCCCCGCTCAGCACAGGCAAGGATTTCAGGGAGAACGGGGGGCAGGATACACGTCACAGGGGCACAAAGGACAGCTGCAGGGAGGGATTGAACTCTCCAGCTCTGCCCGGCTCACAGGGAATCTCTGCCTCCTGTCCCTGCTTCCTGCCTGGATTCCTCCCTGCCTGGCTTTGCTGGGCAGAGCTGAGCCCGCACCTGCCGCCGCGGTGCCCCGAGGGACCGCACGAAGCCTTCTCCTCCTCCTCCTCCTCCTCCTGCTGCTGCTGCTCCTCCTTCCCGTCTGCTCGCGGGGCTGCCCACAGCTCCAGCTTGGAAGGAGAGTCTGTTCCCAGCCGCGGTGCCCGGGAGCTGGGATCCGCAGCCACTTCCAGCTCTGTGGAGCTCGGGAAGGAGCCCAGAGGCTGCGGCTCCCCCAGGGTTGCGCTCCCGCACAGCTCTTTGCGAGTCCTTCCCGACCAGGGGCTCAGTGAAGGCACAGGCACGGGAAGCAGCTCCGGGGATCCCAGCGCTCACCTGGGAAATGCTGCACCGGCCGTGGAATCCCGGAATGGCTGGGGCGGGAAGGGATAGTAAAGATCACCCAGTGCCACCCCTGCCATGGGCAGGGACACCTCCCATTGTCCCAGGTGCTCCAAATCCCATGAACCCGGCCTTGGACACTTCCAGGGATCCAGGGGTAGCCACAGCTGCTTTGGGATTTCCATCCCAGCTCCTCTCCACCCTCACAGGGAGGAATTTCTGCCCAATATCCCATCTATCCCTGCTCTCTGGCAGTGGGAAACCATTCCCTGAGTCCAGTCCCTCCAGTCCTTGCTCCAAGTCCCTCTCCAGTTCTCCTGGAGCCCCCCGGAAGAGGCTCCAAGCTCTCCCATTCAGAAACCTCCTCCAGATGCCTGATCAGCGCAGCTGCCCTTTGCCACCGCCCTGGAATTCCCCTGCACAGGGGCCTCTTCCCAGAAGCGTTTCCATCATCAAGTGTCCTCTAGGATCAGCCAGCAGAGCACACTCGGACTCAGGTTTGGATCTGGAACACACCTGGACTGGGATTTGTTTCTGGGAGCACACTCGGACTCAGGTTTGGATCTGGAACACACCTGGACTGGGATTTGTTTCTGGGAGCACACCTGGACTCAGGTTTGGATCTGGAGCACACCTGGACTGCGATTTGACTCTGGGAGCACACCTGGACTCAGGTCTGCATCCCTACCTCCAACACCTACCCTGGATCTTTGCCCTTTCAACCACCAAACTGCAGCATCCCAATCCTGCAGAGATCCTTCATCCCTCCTGCCCTGGGCTGCAGCATCCCCTTCCCGGGCTTTGGGGACAGATTCTCCATCCCCTCCTGTCCTTCCTTGGCTGTTTTTTTTTCCCGGGAGCTCAGCCCCATCCATCGCCATCCTTTATGGATGAGATGTGTCATTCCTGACCCGGGTTCACCGCGAGCTGCCAGGGACGCTGCCAGCCCAGCCCGTGGCCCTCGTTAGCTTAATTGCTCCTCTGGAGGCCGGGACGTGCCAAGCCCAGGGCCTCCCGGTGCTTCATCACCGCCTGTCACGTCCTGTGCGGGGCAAAGTGGGGCTCTGCAGGGGGAAAAAAAAAGAAAGAAACAACTCGGTGGCACTGAAGGAAATGAAGGGCAGGTTCTCACGTCAGAGCCGGGAGCTGGGATCGGCTGTCTCAGCAGCCAGCGGGGACAGGAGCTGCTGGCGTCACCGCTGATGTGCGACACAGGCACAGGAGGGAGGGAGGGAGGGACATGTGTGCCAGAGCCGCAGCGCGGACCCGCCCGCCGATCCCGGGGATCCGAGGTGATTCCTGCAGCCCGACGTGTTCCCGGAATCCCGGCCTCGGCGAGGTTGAAGAATCCCTCCAGGATCGTGGAGTCCGAGCTGTGTCTGGCCTCACAGGGGGAGGGAGGGCATCACCACCGAGTCACGCCTGCACCTCCCAGAGCAAATTCCAAACTTTCCCTGGCGGCCGGGGCCCCTCGGGAGCCGTGGGTGCTGCCACGTGCTCCTGGAGGAAAGTTTCTCCTCCGTTTTTGTGATTAATTCCTTCCTCCCACCATGGCCGCCCGCAATCCCATCTATATCCATGGCTCCCCACTCCTCCTCGGCTGTAAAATATTTATAAATCCCTACATTAGGGCCCATTTTCATTTTTTTTTCCTGCCTTTTTTTTCCCCCTTCTCCCCTGCCTTCCACCCGGGCTCCCCGGCTCTACCGAGCTCCAGGAACCGCTTCATTTCCATAAATCTCGGGGAAGCTGCGAGGAATAATTTCAGTTCTTGCTCAGGGAATGCGCTGCTTTTTTTAATTGCACTCATCTTCAGCTCCTTAGCGATGCATTATTGATGGTTATTATTCCAATAAAAGAACCACTCCTGGTTCATTTTCCCAGGGATGTACTTAGAAATATGTCTGGTTTTCCCTATTCCCTCTTTCTCCCTGTTCTGATGGAAGAGCTCACCTTTGCATCCAAGATTTTTCCACCCATTTTCACCCTTCTTTTGGATATTTCACTCCTTTTTGGGGTATTTCACCCCTCTTTTGGGTGTTGCCCTGTGGCATCAACACCGGTGATGTCCCCTTATTGTCACCCATCATCCCACAAGCACCTGGAGGTGGGGTTGGGGAAAAATCGACCTTTCTGGAGAAGGAATCCGGAGGATCCCAGAGGACCGGAATGTCTGAAGGCTCCGGGTGGCTTTGTTGGAGCTCCACGTGTGGCACAAGGGCTGCCCCTGGGGTTTTCACCCCTAGTTTGGCCTCCAAAGCTTGGATTTTGGGGAGTGTCTTAGGATCTGCTCCTCTGGGAAAGCTGCTCCCGACCCCACAACTTTGTGAAGGTGACAAAGGTGGCCAAGCTGGGGTCATCCCTTCCCTTGCTGTCTCATCCCAGGATTTCAGCCCCGCACTCTGTGGGGTCACCAGCATCCAGGTGGGACCAAGGGCATCTCCAGCTCTTCCAGCACTTTTCTCACGCATCCCTGGAGGGAAGAAAGGCCCCAAAGTAGGGCTGGGGAGCTCCCCCGCCTCCCCAGCTTGGGGCTGACAGCTCGGGAGTGACGGGCAGAGCGTTTTTCTCTCTCCCGCGCTGTCACTCCGCTCCCCTCCCTTTCAGCACCGCCCACCGCGCTGTCACCGCCGGCAGCGGGGACTTTCCTCGGGCCCACGAAGGTCCCCGAGCTGTTACCGCGCTGCAAACACCGAGTACAAGGTTCCTCCTTGATGTGAGGAATGAAACGAGGTCGGAACTGGAGGGGGAAAATGTTCACTTCGGGAGGGAGAGGGTGGAGGATCTCGGGGGTTTTCCTTAGAGTTTCCCTGGGAATTGCTCAGGAGGGGAATGGGGGGGGGGTCGTGCACATATCAAGTGCTGCTGGTGGGGGGGGGATCCATGGAAAAGCACAGATCCAGCATCCTGGAATTCCCCCTATTCCCACCCAGCGATGTTCGGGAAGGAGCAGCCCAGAGGTTCCCCCTGAGCTGTCACGAATTTTGGAGATTTAATAACGGGCCCTAAACAGATTTAAATCCTGCAATGCTTCCAACTGGGAATGTGAAGGGATGGGGAAGGGAGAGGCTCCCAAGCACTCTGGTGATGAATTCCATAGGTGAGCAAACAATTTTGTCTCCTAATTACAGCCATAAAGCAAAAATCCCTCCCGTTCCCCAAATTCCTCCTCGAGTTTTCACTTCTCCAGTCAAGCCCCTTTTCCCCGCTGAAGGAACTGCTTAATTAGGAATTAACGGGGCAGTTGGAGTAATTTGGAGCAGGAATGGGCTAGGAGAGATTCATTAGCGTGGTGATGGGTAATTAGCAGTTCCGTGGCTGCGGGAAATTTTTTGGGTCTCCAAAGGCCTTGGAGTGAGGAGAAAACTGGGAGCAGAGCAGGGAATTGGTGTGGATGCGATGGGACTGGGATGGAACCTTTTCCATTGGCATCCCCAAATTCCAGGCAGGAATCCAAGCCTTGAACAGGCACCTCTGGGTGCTGCAGCTCAGGGATGAGCAGGGAGGTGGAAAAGAGGGAGAAAAAGCAGGAAAAATCCCCTTTCCAGCAGCTGCAGGAGCATCTCCAGCTCTGCCGTGCCCCCCAGGACCCCCTGCCAGCCCCCAGCATTCCCAGCAGAGCCTCTCCAGGATTTATTTATCCCCAAGCACTGTAAGCCACATCACTGGCGCTTGCTCTCCCTATATTTAGCCCTTGAATAGAGAGAGATTTTACAGATGCCTGACTGCCTTGCGCTCAAAAGTCACTCAGTGTTTCCATGAGAAACTCGGGGAGTCCAATCTGGAGCTCTGCTCATCGGCACCGTGACAAAAACCTTCCCCACGTACTCCAGTGGTGCTGGATTTACCCCCTCCCGCCCCCTCCAGGGATGAGATCAGGATCTGGCCCCGGGTTTTGATGGGTTTGTAACTTGGCTGATACAACTTGGCTGATTTAATTCATTTTTCAGGCTAAAAAACTCCACCTACAAGTTCCCAGCCTGGGAGGCATTAAAGGCAAATTAATCCAAATATTAGGGGCTGGGTTTAAAGGGAAATCATCAGAGAAGCCAGATTTATTTTTTTTTTCCTTAGGGAAGAGCCTTGTGGAGACATTTTCTATTTTGGGGTTATTTATTTTTCCTTGGTGCTGCTGGGTCTCCTCGAGGCCAGGCACTGCCCAGGAGTGGCACTGCTCTGCTTCGCTTCCAGAGCAGCCAGAAAAGCATTGGGAGAAGAAAAGAGGTGGCAAAAATCGAGATAACAGCAGAGATTCCCATCGGGGTTTAGGTGCCTGATGGAGACTTCAGGTGCTGCCGGTCACTGGGGGAGTCTGGCTGATTTTCCATGGAATGGGAAGCGAGAGGGCTTTGGGATGTGGTGGGGATCCAGAGGAGTCTGCAACAGGTGCTGGGTGCAAGGAACAAGGAGAATCCATCCAGAAATCCATCCAGGAATCTCTCCTGCATCCAGGAGAGTGCTCCTGGCTGGATCCTGGTTAAGAGAGGGGATTTAATCTCTGCATCCATGGCCACAGCCATGAAAAAAAGGGAATAAATAACAATCCAGCCATGATCCAAGGATGATGAGGACAAAGGCATAGCATAGTCCTGAAGGGACTTCCTAGTGGGATCCAGAACCGCCCTCAGAGCTCTCCTGTGAGCTCCTGACAAAAGCCAAACCAGCCTGTCCCCATTTTCACCCCAAACCAACCTGTCCCCTCTGTCACCCCAAACCAGCCTGTTTTCACTGCCCCCCAAACCAGCCTGTCCCCATTGTCACCCTAAATCCACCCTGTCCCCATTGTCACCCCAAACCAACCTGTCCCCATTGTCACCCTAAATCCAGCCTGTCCCCATTGTCACCCTAAATCCAGCCTGTCCCCACTGCAACACCTGGAGCTGCTCCTGGACGTCTCCTACAGCTCCAGGCTGGGTGGGTGGGACATGAGTGGGAGCTCTGCTCGCTCAGGGGTTGTGTCCTTCTCCTTCCTGCTCTGGGTGCAGCATGGGGACACCTCTGTCACCACCCTGGGGGTGGCCAAGCCACCCAAAATATTCTGTGAAGGAATTTTTCCCATCTGCAGCATGTGGGGACAGCTCGATGCTGGCTCAGAGGTGACGCTCCTGCTCCTGCCAGGATTTTCCCTTTCCCTCCATGTGCTTCTCCTTAAACGGGGCCTGGAAGAGGCTCTGGGACTGAGTTCGTTGTTTTGTTCAGGAATCGTCACCTGTCACTGCATGGGAATCACATTTCCCACGTGAATTTTGGCTGCTCCTTCCTGCAGCCACTGCTGCGGGTGGAAAACCTGCTTTTCTCCCATTTCAACCCAAACCCAGGAGTCTGAGGAGGCTGCAAATTCCCAGCATTGCCAAACTGCCCTGCTCACATGGCTTCCCTGAGGCAGGAAGGCTGATTTCCTTCCGAAAATCCAGATGGTCAGAGATTCCTTCCAAGCTCCCAGAACCTGTTGGAAAAGGCCATTATGTCTCAATAGCAGTTTTGCATCCTGGCCCATTGGAAGCGACGCCTGCCAGCTGCTCCAACACCTCTTTTCCAAGCTGTTCCATACTCATGGAGAACCAATCTGGTCAGGGCTGGCTGATTTTGGTGGAGGGATAAAATCCATGTGTTTATTCATAATTTTTTTTTGTGCCAGGCAAGCATGGAGCGGTTCAGTGGAAGAGGCCTGAGGTTGTTTTTTGAGACTCAATGTTTGTCCTTGTCATGAGAACCTCGAGTCCTGAAATATTTTATTTTCAGAAGGAATAACCCTGCAAACTCCCCAGGAAGATGCCAAGGAGGAATTGTGGGGAAATTCCCAGTCCAGGGCATTTTCCTCTTCTCAAAGCAAAGCTCAGGGCCAGGTCGTGCTCCAAAGGATGTGGAGAGGGAATTAAATCCAACATGGGGAGCTCTGATGTCACTCAGGTGACTTCAAACAACATTCCCTGTTCCCAAAGAACCCCTGATCAGCTCAGCTGAGTAGGAAGGTCCATCCCTGTGAGCTGAGGGAGGGATTTTGCTGGAAAATGGAAAGGAGGAATTCCCAGGGTTGGGCTCTGTATCCAGTCCCAGCTCCTGTGCGGCGCTCAGGAATGTGGAATTATGGAGGTGCAGGCCCTCAAGGGGGGAAAAATCCTTGGAGTTCAGGAGCACTAATGAGGGGCTGTGCCCACACAGGTGTTCCACTGGTTTAACTGGAACCACTGCGAGCCCAAACTGGGCCTCAGGGAGGGGATCTCAGGTGTCCCCTCCCGGCCCTGCTGGCCCTGAGGCCACCGCACGTGGCCGGCATGGCCAAAGTGTTTCCCTGCTTTGGGAAGGATTCCATGAGGAATTTTATCTGGGTTCCTTTAAAAAAAAGGGGTGAGGTTGGGATCTGGGATGGGGGTTGGTCATGCTGGACTCTTGTGGCTCTCAGGGTGCCAGCACCCGCAAAGTGACGCTGCCCATGAGGGGACAGCCACTCTCAGGGTGGGTCAGAAGCTGGGGATTAACCCCAAAACCCCCAAATTTTGCCACAGGTCATGAAGTTCCTTCTGCCTCCCCTACACCCAGAGTGGGGAGGGGTTTGGCCATGGGGCTGCCCTCGCTTTTTGGGGTGCCCACACTGCCTTGGGAGGGTTCCCACATTTGAAGGTGCACACCCCACTCTGCCCTGCGGGTGGGGTCTCCACATCGCCCATCGGGGTCCCACGCTGCTTGGGGGTTCCTGGGAGTACCCCTGCCTTGGTGGTGTAGGGACCCCCACATTGCCCGGGGTGTCCCCACATTATTTGGGGACACACTCCCCCCTCTGCCCGTGGGGTCTTCCCACTGTTTGGGGTGCACACATTCTCTTGGCCTAGGGCTCCCCAAAATTTCTGGGAGTGCACCTGTCCAGTGTGTCCCCACTCTGCCCCGGGAATGTCCCCACACGCTCCGGGGCTGAACCCCCCGCTCTTCCCAGGGGAGATCCCCGCATTGCCTGGGGGTGCAGGTACTGGGCTGCCGGGGAGGGCTCCCCAAATTGCCCGAGGATGTCCCCACACTTTCCAGGGGCGCACCCGCCGCCCCGTCCAGCGTGTCCCCACCCTGCCTAGGGGTCCTCCCTTTTTCCGGGGGTGTTCCCACATTGTCCAGGGCTGTCCACACCCTGCCTAGCGATCCCCACTCTTCCCGGGCTTGTCCCCACCCTTTCCAGGTGCACGCCCCAAACTCTCCCCGTGGGCTCCTGCCCGTGCTTGGGGCTCCCCACACCGCTGTCCCACCGCGCTGCGCCGCTCTACCCCGCTCCTTTCGCCGTCCCCCTTAAGCAGCCGTCGGGGCGTGCAGCCACCTTAAGGGAGCCCCTCCCCCGGCGGGCAGGGACGAGCCCTCCCCCTCCCTGCCCGCCGTCCCCTCCCTCGCCGGCCCGGCCCCGCACGGCCCCGCACGGCACGGGGGTTGCCATGACAAGCATTTTCTCCCGTTAGCTCCGGGACCGCTCCCCGTACATCCCATGGCAAGTCGCGGGGGCTCCGCCGCCAGCCGGGCGCCGTGGGACCGGAGCCGGTGAGTGCGCGGGGGGACCCCGGCAGCAGGGTACGGGTGTCCCGTGAGGGGTTTGAGGTGCTGGGGGTACGGGAGGGGCGCACGGGAGTGGCGTGGGGCGGCCGTGGAGGGGTTCTTTGTAGGGGCGAGGGGCGCGGGGTGGGGTGGGAGCATCGCTGGCAGCGCTCTGCCGGGGCGGGTGGGGCACTTGCAGCGGGGATTTCACCCGCCCCACTCCGTCCCAGTGCAGCAGGTGAGATGGAGGGGTTTCGCCATGGGTTCCTAGATCATGGGGGGCTCAGCGTGGGAGCCTCCCAGACCCCAATCCCACGTGGGAAAGGGGTGGGGTGATGGGGTGACCGTGGTCCGGCCGCTCTGGGGCGTGGGCGGCTGTGGGGCGTGCAGCCCCCAAGCATCTTGTATGGGCAAATCCGGCAGCCCCCCGGTATTTGGGGTAGGGAGGACGCTCCGGTCGGATCCTACAACTTGTTGCCTGTCCTTGAGGCA
>VWYI01014331.1:78846-134300 GCA_013399455.1 Anthoscopus minutus | reverse complement strand
GGGGGGGGGGGGGGGGGGGGGCGCGGGGATCCCGGTCGCGCGTGTTGCTGGATTTTTGGGAGGCAGCGAGTTGTGGCATTGCGGGGAGGAGGAGGATGAGGATGATGGAGGAAGGAAGAGGCGGGGGAAGGGGAGGGGGCTTGCGGCAGCCCAAGGACAGAACGGGGAAGGTGCTGCGTGGGTGGATTTGGGGTGGTTCTTTCCCACCCGTGGGGCAGCAAAGGGGGCTACTCCCTGCCTAGAGTGGGGAGGCTCGGGTGGGAGACGCGTGGGGAGTGTGGGATGAGGTGAGGAGGGTGGGATGCAGTGGGGAGGTGCATGGGGGTTGCCCAAGGCACGGCTGGGCACGTCCCCCTCCTGCCTGCACCAATCCAGCTGGGCAGAGCCATGGCAGAGAAAACAGGAGTGGGGAGGCGGAAAATAAATTAAAAAATAAATCAGGAAATCTATTGGAAGCTCGGCCAGGGTCTGGCCTCGTCTGCCTCCTCCTGCCTCTGCCCTCCGCGCTCTCCCTGCATCCCGGCCCTGGCTCTGGAGCCTCCCAGCATCCCTGGCCTGGCTCGGTGGGTCCGTGCCCTCCGTGGGCTGCCCGGCGGCGGGGGCGGGCGCCTGTGCGGAGCTGGGTGGTCCCTCCCTGCTTCGCCAGAGGCGAGTGGAGATGTTGGGAGGGGAGGAGGGACAATAGGTTATTGTGCTCTTATCTCTGGAGACCTGAGCTTGGGTGGGGGTTTGCATTGCGAAGCTCAAACCAGTGCAGCCAGTTTCTGCCCGTGGCCGTGGAGCGGCAGCCCTGGACGTGGGTGGACGGGCAGGAGCCGAGGGCAGCGAGCTGGGGTGGAGGTGAGTGCTCGGAGCTCGCCATGGGGCACCCAGAGCCGTCCCGGGGCCGGGGAACCCCGAGCTTAGCCCCCCGCCCCAAACCCCCTGGGCTGCGTGGACAAGGCAGGGGCTGCACCGCTGCCTGCGCCCTGCCCGGCTCCAGGCACTGCCCTCAATCTTTCGCTTCCCTGAGCACTGAAACGTACCTAAATTATTAAATCATGAGCGAGAGAGGCTGACGCCCCCGCGCTCCGCCAGCCCCACCCTGCCGCGCCCCGAGAATCCCTCCTCGGCCCTGGGCTTCCCTCCCTGGCTGGCCCCTCGGATGACATCCCGGAACCCCACCCGCGGGCTCAGGCGGGCTGTAGGTGCCCCTCGGGTCTGGGGTGTGGGGGACCCTTCCTCAATGGTGGGCGCTGGATGGGCTTGGAGGCCTCCTAGGTTCCACCCTGTGACTGCCTCCGGCCGGCCTGGACTGGCTGGGGGGCGCGGATGGCCGTGGCACGGGGAAGGTGCCGGTGCCGGGATGGTGCAGGTGGAGCTGGGAAGAGCCCAGGGCAAGCAGGAGGCAGCGCTTCCCCGTTCCTCCCCTCGCACCGCGCATTCCCCGCGGGCTCCGGCCCCATCCCACCCCGGCCGCCGACGGGGCCGTGGGTGCCGCTCCCCGTCCGAGCCCCGGTTCCTTCTTCCATGCTTCCTTCCCGGCTGGAAAAGCGCTGGGAAGTGCTGCGAGCGCTGCAGGTAGAGAGGTTTGAGAGGGCGCAGGCTGTTGTTTGGTTTTTTGTGGGTCTTTTTTTCGCTTGTTTTGTTTTTTTGGTGTGGTGGTTTTTGCTTTTTTTTTTTCCGCTGGCGATGATGACGGAGGGAATTCCCTGCGCTGCCGGCTCGCTGCTCGCGTGCCGTGGGTCCGCAGCTCTTCTCGGGGGATCTGTCGCTATCAGCCGATCCTTGAGCCTCCGGAGCCGGGAGCCGCCGTGCCCGAGCCCCCGGGCAGAGGCCCGGCAGGGCGGGAGCAGCCGAAGGGTGGCACAGGTCCTTGGGCAGGATGAGTAAGAGTAGGGAGGGACGGCTGCTCCTCTCCACTATTGTTTAGCAGTCGAAAGCGGCGGGGTGGAGCTAAGCCTGGAGTTTCCCCTTGTCCCCAAGCCCTGGGAGACGAGCTCGCTCCTTCCCTGCCTGCCCCCTGCTCCTTCCCTGCCCCTTCCCGGCTTCTCCGCGCGTTCCCTGCCCCTCTCTCGCTCGGGTTGTGGTTTGTTTTGGGGTGATTTTTTTCCCCTCTTCCTGTTTCTCCTCCCTGCTAGGTCACGAGCGGAGCTTTCCCGCAGTGGCCACACGCGCCCGTTCCAGCAGCGCGGATTGGAGCCCGCGGGGATTTGGGGACTCAAATCCCTGCGGTGGGGGGGACTCGCAGCCGCCTCCCGTTTTCTGCTGCCGCTGCTCCCCGTGCGGGGCCCGTGAAGGGCTGGCAGCTCTGGCTTCCTCCTCGGCCACGGCTCCTCCCCGCCGGGCACGTCTGCGCCGTGCTGGGAAAGGAGCCGGCATCAAAACCGGGGTAAAAGCCCAGGGGTAGCGCAGGGCTCCGGGAGCAGCTGGGCAGGGAAGGTGCTCGCTGAGACCGGGAAAGGGAGGCTCGGTGTGGCCGTGGAAATGGGTGCGGGTCCTTTGGAAAGTGACCGGTGATGAGTGTGAACATGGCAATGGAATGCAGGCCCTTAGATGGGAAGTGACCAATGGTCAGTGTGGCTGTGGCATTGGGATGCAGGTTCTTAGATGGGAAGTGACCAATGGTCAGTGTGGCTGTGGCATTGGGATGGAGGTTCTTAGATGAGAAGTGCCCACTGCAGCACAAGCCGTGCCACTTCTCTGCTGTTCCCCATCTCCCGTAGCTTGCTGGGAACTCCCGGATCCAGGGATGCTGCTGGATGCCTTCAGTGTTCCCAGTAAGGAATGGCTATTCTGGCACACTGGAGTGGATCTGCTGTGCAGAGGAGGAGATGAATGAATCACTGGGAGCGAGCTGGGAATTCGAATCCATCCCTGTTCCCCTCTTGTTGTGCCGAGTGGGATTAGGGATCCCATGGGTGCTGGAGATGCTCCTGGGGGAAGCAGCTTTGATGGCAGAGGGTGGCAGAGCTGTCCTCAGCCTCCCTCCTCTCCACATTGGTGGTGCAGGCAAAGGGGACCAGCTTGGGGACAGGGACAGGCAGGTGACAGGATCCTGTCCAGCCCAGTGGTTTTCCAGTGGAAACCACTGGTTTTCCCAGTGGGACAGGGAATGTGTTTTGGGGCGCAGGGCCATCTTTGCCGTTCCTGGGAGCAGTGACAGCCACAATCCCTGTCACCTCCTACCAGCACTGAGGCCAAGCTAATGAACTCTGTGACTTTGATGTTTTAATTAGTTGCTTTTGGCTTTAATGCATGGGGATAATAGAGTTTCCATGGGCTTATAAACCCTGCCCCTCTGCTGGATCATTAGGAAAAGGGAAAAAAGGCACAAGGTAAGCCTGGGTAAGGGCAGGAGGGAAACTGGAGCCCTGTGGAGCACATGACACCCGCTGGGGTGTCACCCACCTGGCTGATGACTCTTTCAAACCACTTATTAAGCACCTTAAATCCTGGGAGAGCTCTCTGTGAGTAACAGCTGAGTTCAGAGTCCTCTTGTGTTTTTGTGAGCTTCAGGGAGGGGTCTCAGATTTGAATGTGGGAAGCTGATGCACAGCAAGGCTGCTGGAATCAGGAACTGGGGTTTTGGGATTCCCTTTTGGGGCTGGCTCTGCTCCCTCCAGGGTGACCAGGCCACTGTGGCTCAGGCTGGTTGCAGGAACATGGGGACCCTGGTGGGGTGCTCCTGTGTGGCTTCCTGGAATTTCTGGATTACAGCATCAAGTCCTAAATGGGGACCTAAATATGGACCAGGAGGGTGCAGGCTGGGGAGAGGACACACAGCTGTGACACAGGAGCCCTCTGCCCAAATCCTGCAGCTTGGGAGCGAGGGAAGGGAGGTGGGAGAGATCATCCCACTGCCCAGTGCCAATGGGAGAACTCCTGGGCTCCAGAATTCCTCCCTTGCCCGTGGCACCAGGGGCTGGGGCAGCCCCCGGAGCCACCCCAGTGCCACACTGCAGGGACAGGGCCACCCAGGTGCCACCCCAGTGCCACACTGCAGGGACCAGGCCACCCCAGTGCCACCCCAGTGCCACACTGCAGGGACAAGGCCACCCAGGTGCCACCCCAGTGCAACACTGCAGGGACCAGGCTGCCCCAGTGCCACCCCAGTGCCACCCGAGTGCCACACTGCAGGGACTGGGCCTGTCCTCTGCCACCCTTGCCCACTGCAGTCACCCAGGGCCGGGCCCTGGCCTGTCCCCAGTGTGGGGAGCTGCTCGCCAGGGCAGCAGCAGCCAAGGGAAGGCTTCAGCCAAGTGTCTGCGTTTTGTGCTGACGGGGAAACTTTTCCTTCCACACT
Source organism: Anthoscopus minutus (assembly GCA_013399455.1). Classification (NCBI taxonomy): domain Eukaryota; kingdom Metazoa; phylum Chordata; class Aves; order Passeriformes; family Paridae; genus Anthoscopus; species Anthoscopus minutus. The sequence goes on along the minus strand of VWYI01014331.1, from coordinate 130,015 downwards.
TCCACGGCAGGGATGAGTCGGCAGCTGAGCCGAGCCGAGCGGGGCGCCGGGGGCGAGAATCATTCCCGATTTTCCCATTCTGTGCCGTATCCCTGTGTTTTCCTGCCGCCAAGCAGCCGTGGGCTGCGGGAAGCAGCAGCAGCAGCAGCAGCAGCAGCGAGCTGTGCCTGGGCAGAGCGGGGCGCGTAGGAGTCCCCACCCGGAAGAGTTTGTCCGGCGGGGCCGGGCAGGGAGGAATCCGATCCCTCCTTTTCCCAGGCTGGGATCCCGGCGCGCTGGGCTCTCCGTGGCCTTGGCCGGCTCCCCGCAGCCGATCCCCTCGGCGTGGCTCTGGCCCCCCGCTCATCCCGCCGGGCTGCGAAGGGTCCCGCAGCAGCGATTCCCGACATCTCCTCTTTGTCGGCGGCTCGGAAAGGTCAGCCCTGCCTCGCTCCCTGAAGGAGCTGGAAATAATCCCGCTCCTTGTGCCGCGGGGCCGGCTCCAGGGCTGAGCCCAGCATCCTCCTCCTCCTGCCCAGGCCCAGGAGCCGTGCCAGGGGAGGTGATGCCAGCCCGGGGAGACCCAGCGCTGCAGAGCCGGGGGCAGCGGGGTGCGGGCGGCCCGGGGGGAGCAGCGGCGTGTCCCACGCCAAGGGCAAGAGTCGGGATGGCTGCTCCCGGCTCCTGCCTTCTCCAGGCTAAAAATAAGCCGCTGGCCCTTACCGTGCTGCCTCTGCTCGGTCTGGGGGGGCTGGCGGTGGGCAAGGGGTGAATCCGGGCACTGGGGGGAAGGCGGGGCAGGGCATATGTGGGATTGGAAGTGACCTTTGCTCTTTGAGCATCGGGGTCTGTGATGAGATTTTCAGGTCCGGGCTCGGATTTCGGGCAGACGGTGTCTGATTTTCGGCGCCGTTTCCCGAGATGCTAATTAAGGACCCTGCTTCAGCAGCTGGAGCTTTACTGTCCCCTCGCCACCCCTCGCTCAGCCGGGAGTTGCCAGTGGCCCCTGGAATGCCCTCGTCTTTTCGCCGCTTCTTGCCTTTTGTTCCTGCTTAGGAATGCCGATGCCTCGCCTCCAGGGGCTCCAGCCTTTCTAGAGGCTTAGTGGCGTGGCCCTCGCAGCATTCCAGCTCCTTGCCTCCCTTCCCACCTTCTCGACAGCTTCTTAAAAACAATCCCGTGTTGCTGAAGCGCTGCTGGGGGCACATCCCCGGATCCGGTGGGAAAGCTGCTTTCCCACTCCTGCCGTTCTACAGGCAGCCCAGGGACACCGGGATGAGCGAGGAGGTGGCTCAGCCCTGCAGCACCGTCCCCTCTCATCCTCGTTCTGTGGAAGCCCCCTGGTTGTGGGATGGGCCCCAGGGAGATGGGATGGCTCTGAGCGAGATGTGCCGGCTGTGGGATTCTCGTGGCACCTGCACAGCTCAGCCCGGCTGCGTCCCAATCCCCGGCGTGACGGATCGCTGCAGCTGGCAGCCGGCAGCGCGTGGTGCCCGGAGCTTCCCGGAGCCTCCCGCTCCAGAGGGGCTTCCCGCCGGAGCCGGGCACGTGGCCGTGCCAGCAGCAGGGATCCGGCACGGCCTCAGTGACAGGGACACGCCTGGGGCTGACCCGGGCTGGGAGGGAGCTCGTGCTCCGGCGTGAACCTGAGTTAAACATTATTCCTGCCTCTGGAGCAGGGAGGGATTAGTGCCAGGAGGGAGAGCTCAGTTCAAGGAGGGGGAGTGCAGGGAAATGAGGGCAGGCTGGATTTGTGGCCATGCTGGCAGCTGGGAATGCCAGGCTGGTGCTGGAGGAGTCCTGGGATGGCCAAAGCGAGGATGGAAAAGGGTCACGGTGTGGGTGACAGCCTCTGGAGCAGCGGGAAAGCTGGAATGACCGCCGGGATTTATCCCGATGGCACAGGCCTGGCTGCCTTCACCCAGGGCTGAATCAGCTGCAGGGAGCCGGGATCAGAGACTTGGCTGGGCTGGGAGAAGCTGGGAAGCGTGGCTGGAATCTTTCCTGGGTGTCCCGCTGCAGACGTGGCTCTGAGTCACCACATCCTGCCTGGGAAAGTTGGGTCCCCACACTTCCATCGAAGCAGCCAGGCAGGGCTCTGGGATGTGCCCTTGGAGGGTCCTGCTGGATTCCTTGTGGGAGCAAGGCTGTGCTCATCCCTAGGAACAAAATGTGGGGCTGGGGGATGCAAACCCCCATGTGCAGGCTGGAGCTGGCAGAGGGTGAAGCTCCACATCCTGCATTTTCCAATGTGACTGGTGCTGGCTATTTTTAGTTGTCCAAATTAAGCTTGCCTTAAATGCTGTCTTTTGAGGTTTCTTGGAGGGAGGAGGCCTTGGAGTGGTGTTATTTCCCAAGTGACGGATTGCTCTCCAATCTGACCCCAACTGGACTGGCCAAAATAACAAAGGGAAGGACCAAAGCTGTGGCTGGGTCACAGAAGAGAGCTGCGCCTGAGGGTGTTTCCCGAGTCAGCAGGAGATTTCCAGGGAGAAGGAGAAAGCAAACAGCCGAGCCCTGCTTGCATCCCCTTGGTAAAATCCAGCTGGAAAACCTAATCCTGCTACCTGCTCTGGCATCCCGGGCTGTGCTGTGTCCCTGGGAGCCGGCCTGGCTCTTCCACAGGGTGTTAAATCCATGGCATTCTCACCTCAGGCACATTTTGGATTTATTGGAGAGTGCTAGATGCTGGTTGGGGCTCCTAGAGGAGGTGAGAAAGGCTGGAACCATGGGTGAGGTGCTGAGATGCTGCTCCCTGTTTTGGGGGAAGCTCATCCAAATGGGGCTGTCCTGGTATCCATGGATTCTCCAGGACGGGTACAGCTAATCCCAGGGCCCAAAATCCATCCGTGCCGCGCTCCAGCTCCGTATCCACCTCTGGATTCTGTTTTGCCAGCTCCTGACCTGCTGCCTTTCATCCCTTCCCATTCCCTACTTCCCTTCTTGGCGCTGTTTTCCCACCTCTCCCCGTCCATGGATGCGCTCCGTGCCGATCTCGCCTCAGTGGGCACTTGCTGGAGCATCCCACACCCAGATTCCTGCTGGGAGCAGGAATGGCCTTTCCTCCTCCTGTTTCCCCTCCCCTCCCGCAGCAGCCGGGTGTTTCCTTGCAGGTCAGCAGCCAGGGGATCCTCCGGCTCCTGCAGTCGGACGTGAAATGCATCGAATCCCGGGAAGATGCTGCAGCTGGAGTTTCTGCAGCGCCGAGGGCAGGCACGGCAAGGAGCGGAGCCTGGAAGTGTTTCCTGGCGCTTCCAGGCACAGGGCTGTCCCTTTTCCCTCTGGAAAGGACAATGAGGGAGCCTCCCTTCCTCCTCCCGCTCCCCCGGACGCAGCTGCCTGCTCAGCCCAGCCTCGTTGTGTCTCGGTCCCTGGGACCTCGCTGGGATCTGTCCCCTCTCTCCGAATGATCCTTGGGCACAGGGTCACTGGGAAGGGATCCAGGAAAAGCCAGCACGGGGCAGAGGGATTTTTCCACAGCTCAGCCTCCTCATCTAGGACCTGCCTCCCCTCGAGTGTGCGAGCAGCCAAGATGATGCTGGGGGAATCCCAAACAGTGCTGGGTAATCCCAAACAGTTCTGGGGGATCCCAAACAGTGTTGAGTGACCCAAATCCAAGCTGCCACCCTGCATTCCCCCTCTCCTGGTTATTCCAGGAGCAAACCCACCTGCCCAGCCCCTGCCTGGGCTCCGTGGAAGGTGCAAAGGCTGATATAGAGGGTGAGGAAGGTCCCTGATACTGCAGGGAAAATGCTGGGAAAGGGAAGAGCTGCTGAAGCCTTGGGAATGGAGGGGATTCTGGCAGGCAGAGCAATCCCAAGTGGGACAGCTGGGCTGGAGGGGAATCCTGGTTGTGGGTTTGGCATTTTTCCATTGGGGTGGGGAGCAGGAGTCACCACCCTGAGCCATGGGTGTGTGTGTCCATGCTGGGCTCTGGTGTCCAGGGAGATCCCTCACTGTGTTCCCACGGATCCCTCACTGTGTTCCCATGGATCCCTCACTGTGTTCCCACAGATCCCTCACTGTGTTCCCACAGATCCCTCACTGTGTTCCCATGGATCCCTCACTGTATTCCCACAGATCCCTTGCTGTGTTCGCATGGATCCCTTGCTGTGTTCCCACAGATCCCTCACTGTGTTCCCATGGATCTGTCTCTGTGTTCCCACGGATCCCTCACTGTATTCCCACAGATCCCTCACTGTGTTCCCATGGATCCCTCACTGTGTTCCCACGGATCCCTCGCTGTGTTCCCACGGATCCCTCGCTGTATTCCCACAGATCCCTCACTGTGTTCCCACAGATCCCTCACTGTGTTCCCACGGATCCCTCGCTGTATTCCCACAGATCCCTCACTGTGTTCCCACGGATCCCTCGCTGTATTCCCACAGATCCCTCACTGTGTTCCCACAGATCCCTCACTGTGTTCCCACGGATCCCTCGCTGTATTCCCACAGATCCCTCACTGTGTTCCCACGGATCCCTCGCTGTATTCCCACAGATCCCTCACTGTGTTCCCACAGATCCCTCACTGTGTTCCCACGGATCCCTCGCTGTATTCCCACAGATCCCTCACTGTGTTCCCACGGATCCCTCGCTGTATTCCCACAGATCCCTCACTGTGTTCCCACAGATCCCTCACTGTGTTCCCACGGATCCCTCGCTGTATTCCCACAGATCCCTCACTGTGTTCCCACGGATCCCTCGCTGTATTCCCACAGATCCCTCACTGTGTTCCCACAGATCCCTCACTGTGTTCCCACGGATCCCTCGCTGTATTCCCACAGATCCCTCACTGTGTTCCCACGGATCCCTCGCTGTATTCCCACAGATCCCTCACTGTGTTCCCACAGATCCCTCACTGTGTTCCCACGGATCCCTCGCTGTATTCCCACAGATCCCTCACTGTGTTCCCACAGATCCCTCACTGTGTTCCCACGGATCCCTCGCTGTATTCCCACAGATCCCTCACTGTGTTCCCACGGATCCCTCACTGTATTCCCATGGATACCTCACTGTGTTCCCACGGATCCCTCACTGTGTTCCCACGGATCCCTCACTGTGTTCCCACGGATCCCTCACTGTGTTCCCACAGATCCCTCACTGTGTTCCCACAGATCCCTCACTGTATTCCCACGGATCCCTCGCTCCATTGGCGCCGCTCCGTGCCAGCAGTGCCCCTAACACCCGGATTTTCCCAGTAATCTGGGCCCTATCGCTGCTAAAGCCGCAATTATCCTGGGATTAGCGCTGCTGTTCAGGGACCCACCTGGGGCGGGGCCGGGGCTGTGCCAAAGCTCCCACAACTCCAGCTCCAGCCAGGAAAGAGTGGCCGGTGGCCACTGTCACCTCGGGTGACCCCAGGGCTGCTTTGTCCCTCTTGTTTGAAGGCTTGTGGGGTTTTGGGGGGGTGTTACGTGGGGTGTGACCCCTCCCCAGCAGCACTGTGTCCTTGTCCCTGTTGTGTCTAAGGTTGAGCTCATGCCAGCAAGGCCAGGTTGGAGCACCCTGGGATAGTGGGATAGTGTTCCCTGCCCATGGAATCAGATGAACTTTAAGGCCTCTTTCATCCCCAGCCATTCTGGGGTTCTAGGATTCCATCCCAGCATCATTGTAGGTAGTTTATTTGGGGGGAGCTGGGATTTATGGCACTTTTATGGTAAAAATTTGAGGCTGTGCTCAAGGGGCTGGAAGGCCCCAATTCCTCTTTGCAGGGATGTGGGAGCTGGGAGCTGTGCCAGCAGCTCTGAGGGACGGGATATCCCAGTTTGCCGTGGTTGCTGGTGTGGCTGGGAGGCTCTGGGAGGAGGGAACACGAGGGGTTGGATGTGGCATAAACAGGATGGCAGGTCAGGACTGTGCCAGGAGCCCCGGGCTGCAGGGCGGGGGTGCGGAGGTGGGGCCAGGGCTGAGAATGACAGGGTTGGGAATGACAGAGCTGGGAATGACAGGGTTTGGAATGTCAGCCCAAATGCCAAAGCTGTAGATCGCAGTGACTACAGTGTAGCAGAAGGACAAAATCCAATTTTAGGGAGCAAAGACCCCATCCAGCTGGAAGCAATGCCCATGATGATGATGATGACGATAACGATGGTGCCTCTCCCCAGCTTGGTGACTCTTAAATAGAATCAGCACTTACTAAAGCCCACTCAGGGTTTTTCATTGCTCTGATCCCCCAAGACAGACCCCGGTAACCGGGACTGTGGTGCTTGCTCTGGATTATGACAGTGCTTGGCGCCGGTGGGAAGCACAGCTCGAAAAAAGCAGCTCTGAAAAGCAGATCCAGGGTTTTTCTAAGGTTTTTTTTTTCCATCCCTCTGGATGGAGGAAGAAACATTTCCCCCAAAACACCGGTGGGGTTCAGCTGGGAGAGGCAGGCCCAGGGGGTCGGGGTGGGGTGAGAGGCTGTGGGTGGGTGCCCAGGATGGTGCCCCTTCCCTCCCAGCCTCTCCCACCCACCCTGGATCCCTCACAGTGCCTCCAGGCATTTCCCACCCCCCCTCCAAGACCCTTCCTGCTTGCATAAATTCGCTTTCACATTTATTTCCAAGCTCATTTCTAATGTTTACTCAGATGCCCGCTTCTCCCACCCGGGGAGGATGGGGAAGGAGGACCTTGGGAGGCTCCTGGGGGGTGGCTGTGCCCCCTCCCACCTCATCCCGCCTCGTCCCAGCTCAGAGGAGTTTTCCCTCCTCCTTGCCCTGCCCCTTCCTGCGCTCTCCTGGCCCATCTGGCTCTCCCCTCCTTTTTCTCCATATTTTCCAAGCTCCCATTTGCCTCTCCTGCCTGGATTTTTTTTTTTTTTTAATTATTATTTTTTTTAATATCCACGACGCCACCACGGGACTTCGTTTTTCCGTGATGGGTGAGGGTCTGGATTTGGGGATATGGGGATAGGGTTGTTTTTTTTCTCGGGGATAAATATCGCCTTTCCCTGCTCGCCTGGCTCCCTTTAATTAGACTTCTTACTGCATGGAACAGTTCGCAGTTATATATGGAAAACAGCCCACACTTTCCCAGGAGCGGGGCATGTTGGGAAGGGAAACGGGAGCAGCCGGCGCGCTCTTCCCTGGGAGCCGCGTGTGTTTTTCCTATCGCTTTTCCCGACTTTATTTTTTTTAACCCTTTGCAGCAGCGAAAAGCCATCGCAACCCCGTTTCTTTACCCCTCTCCCATCCCCTGTTGCCAGCTTGTCCCTTTCGCTTAGAGAAACCGCGCTGGGCTCGGGGTTTTTTGGTGGGAAAATAGGGATTTAGGGCGGGAGGAGCGTGGGGACAGAGATCCGAACTAGCCGGGATGGCTGGAGTTAGGCGGTGTCTGGCAGGGATGTGATCCAGAGCGGGAATTCTCGGAGCAGGGACACCCATCCCGGCTCACGTGGTGGCGGTGGCAGGAGGGGCATTGCTGTCCCCAGCCCTTCCCCGTGTCCCCAGGGCTGCTGCCACCCTCGGGGTCCGAGGGCTGGGATCGCCCTTCCCGCTCTGGAATTCTTAGGGTTCCCTACAGCACATCCCAACTTTAGGGGATCCTCCGCTCTCCGAGCAGCCCAAATTTCCCTGTGGTGTCCAACCAGTTCCGCCTCTCCTGCCTCAGTTTTCCCCGCCGTGCTCCAGAGGGGGATTTTTGGGAGGGGTTGCTGCCGCTTTGGGTTTTTTTTCCACGGGATTCTTCACGGAACAGGGAAGAGAAAGCGGCTCCCGGCGGCGCTCCGGCGACAAGGTGAGCCACCAGGTAACCCCCCGCTGTCCCAAGGTGTCCCGGGCACCCCAAAACCCTCGGGCTCCCCCTCTCCTTCTCCTGCCTTCCCGGAGCAGCAGATGCTTCTCCCGGCTGCTGCTGGAGGAAGTGACGGGACCTATTTTCAGCCCCCAGGGATTTTCGGGGTAGGAATCCCCTGTCCCTGTGTAATCTTGCTAAAAATACCGTGCCTGTGGCTGCCTGTCCCGCCCGGTGGTTCTCCCGTCCCCCAAGCGTTGTTTTGCCTCTCATACTGCCCCGTGCTCTGGGTCGGGCTTTGCCTCCTGGGTTTGACTTAATTTAAGCCAAGCTTAAAATTCCTGCACTTTCCAAAGGGGATGTGGGAAGGTGGGAGTCGGGATTGGGGGATCTCTGCTGTTTGGGGCTGTGCTCAGGTGTGTGGGGAGGTGAGCTGGACATCAGCTGCTCCTGCTGCTCCTGGGTGGCCCCATCCCTCAGGAGAGCAGGGAATGGCTGGAGCATCCCTGCCCTAGGCTGGGATATACCAGGTTATGCTCCAACTCCTGCCAAAGTCCCGGTGTCCTGGGATCCAAAAATCCCAAATTCTGGCTGTGGCTGTGCCCAGGAACAGCTCCGGGGCATAGAGCTCCAGGCTGCTCCTGTCCAGCCCTCGGCACCGTCCCAGCCTTGGATCCCAGCCCTGTGGCCTCTCCTCTGGCCTGGCCAGCTCAGACACTGCTCCCAACCTGTCCCTGGCCTCCCCTGCTCCTCAGGGGCCTCCTGGGAAAGCATCCAAGTGCAGCATCTCCCTGGGAATGGGATCCCCATCCTGCCAGGATTCTCGGTGTCATCTCCCACCAGGCCAGGTCCAGGTGTCTCTGACCTGGCTGGGATGTGGCCACTGCACTGTGTCCTTGCTGCTGGTGCTGTCAGGGCAGCCCCAGGGCCTGGTTTGCTGTCTTGTTTTTATCCTCCAGTCCCACTCCTCAATTCCAAGCTGCCCAAATCCCAAACCTCAGCTTTGGACTCGCTCTGGGCTGTAAATCAGCGCTAAGCCAAGCCCAGGATGGGTCTGGAGGAGGGAGGAGAGGTGGTGGTGGCAGCAGGGTGGGCACTGCTGCCCTGGACACCTCCCAGCGCCAGATTCACCTGGAGGGAAGGGAAGAGAGGAGTAAAGGGTCACCCACTGTGCACCAGCTGCTGCCAGATCTCTTCGTGGTGCCTTCCCGGTGCTCCCAGGCTGGAAGAACCCAATTCCTGGTGCCAAGTGGAATGGAGAAGGAGTGGACAAAAACCTCGTGCTGGCATCCAGGACAATCCTCCCAACTCGGCAGCACCGGGGCCGTGCTACTGTCACCTCCCCGGGGACGAGGTGACCGAGGGGATGCCCAGGGGATGCTGTGCCCCTGCAGAGGGCGAGGCCTGTAGGTGTTTGCTGCTGGAGGAGAGGCCGGGTGTGCTCCCCATCCTCCTGCATTCCTGCAGCGGCTCTGCTACCTTGTAAAGCCCAGAGAATAATGAGAGGAGCTCTGCTGATTTAGTGCAGGCGCCGCCAGAGAAATACCAAGGCCTTAGATGGAAACATTCCCCCTGACAGATCCCCTGGAGGCTCCCTGCTTTTCCTTTGCTTCCAACCCCCTGGAATTCCTGGGCTGCTGCACCCTGAGGCGCAGGGAAGTCCTGGCTGGGGGCGAGGGCAGATTCCTGACCCCCGGCACCGCGACTGTGGCAGCTGCTTTGTGTGTGGCTTTGGCACGTGGATGTGTCGCTTTTGGAGACCTGGACAGCAGGAGCTGGGGTTGTCACAGCCCCTGGTGGCAGCAAGCTCAGGGCTGTGGGTTTGGGGGCTCGGGGTTGCAGATTTTGGGGCTCAGGGCAGCAGGATTTGGGGAGCCACGTCCTGATTCGCTGCATCCATGTGAAGGCTGTGCTCAGTGTTCCGCCTCCAGCTTCTTTCCCTGCCCTTTGCAGGAGTTAATTGCTGGCTTGGGCACACCAAAACCCAGCAGTTTTCCAACATCAATTAGCAGGAGGCAAAATAGGAGCAAAATGGGAGCCAAGGCAGCTGGAAAGAGCTGGGTGGTGGCAGCCACGTGAGTGCCCTGCAGGGTGGTGGCAGGGACATTGATTTTGGGGAAATGTCACCTCCTCCTTCCTTCTCCTTGTGCTTTCCCTGTGACCTTGGCCCTGCTGCCATCCCTCCTCTTGGTCATACGGCCTGGCAGGAGGAAGGAGAGGAAGAGGAGGATGGTGTGAAACAGCTAGGGGTGGGACAGTGCTCTGGTGGCCTCCCCTCCCGATGTGTCACCTGGGTGGGGATGAGGGTCTGTGGCCCAGGGGGTGACAGGCAGTCTGGAGACAAGCTCCCAGCCTTGTGCCCTGCACGTGGCAGCCCCGTGGCTGTGCTGCTGGCACCGGGAATTGTGTGCCTGGCACAGCCGTGTGGAAGGAAATACTACGGGGCTGTCACCGTGGGTGACGGTGACATCGCCGCTGACGGTGACACCGCGGGGCCAGGGGCTCCCTGCCGACAGCGTGCAGACCCCTGAGCCTGCGGTACCCGGTGGCTTTGTGGCGTGTCCCCTCCCTCGTGCCCAGCCCCATGTGGTGGGCGGGGAGGTGCGGAGGAGCCGCGTGGGTGTCGGGAATTGTCACTCGCCGGGATGCGGGACGAGGGGAGCCTGCACTGCCTGCGGGGGCTGGCGCCTCAGGCGCTGCATCCCAACAGCGAATTCCCGCTGGAATTCCCAGGCTGCGGCACCAGTCCGGCGCTCTGGGCTCAGCCACTGCTCCGTGACTGCTTTGTCACTCGCTTTGTCACTCGCTTGGTGACTCGCTTGGTGACTCGGTTTCCCTAGCACAGCGCTGCTGCTGCCGCGCTCCGTCAGGCCCCGACGCTTCCTCGGCGTTTTCCTGCTCCTTTTCCAGGGCATTCCCTCCACGTTTATTCCCCCAACCCTTGCAGGATGGAGCCTGCGAGCTGCTTCTCCCTCTGGCTCCCGAGGGATCGAGGGGGTCTGGCCGTCCTGGGGTCTCGCCCGTGCCGCGCTTGGCTCTGCTGTGTCCCCAGCGGGTGGCGGGGGTGGCACTGGGGTGTTCCGCGCTCTGAGGTACGGGGGAGTCCCTCTGGCAGGGAAATGTCGCTGTCTCCAGCCCTGGCGCGCTGTCCGCGGAGGAAGCGGATGCCGCGGAACGTCCCGCGGGTGCCACAGGTGGCTGTCCCCGGCAGCCCCGGATGCCGCCGCTTCTGCTTTCGGTACCTGCGGCAGCCCGGGGCAAGGAGCGGGGCGAGGGGACACCGGAGGCACCGAGGGAAGGGGACAGATCCTCCTGAGCCGGACGGGTGCTGGCACAGGCTCCCTGAGTGTCAGGAGGGCTTCCGTCCGCGCTGTCGCTGCCTGGCCTTGTCCCCGTCGCCTCTCCGATGAAGGTTCCGCCACCGTGACCTTCTGCCCCTCCTCCCCTGGAAGCTCTTCTCCCCGAGGGTGACAGTCCTCGCTGGGATGTCCCCTGACCCTCCAAGGCAGCCCTGAGCATGAGGTTTGTCCCTTTGAGGCACCCGCCGCAGGAGGTGGCAGCCCCGCGGTGTCCCCTGCGGGTGGGCTGGCGGGGCGCCCGGCGCCGCAGGGGTTAAGGAGGGAAGGCTTCCCTTGCCAGGGGTGTTGCTGGGAACGGGCAGGAGCGGGAGCCGGAGCCGCTGCCATCTGCACATTGCGATTTGGTGAGTGTGCAGGGGAGGGGCCCCCAGAGCTGCTGGGGCCCCCCCGCTGCCCGCGACGGCTCCGGGGAAGGGGAGTGGGGACCCCATAAAATCTCATTAAATCCCCCATAAAATCCCGCAAGAGCCGCTGTCACCGCGGGCTCAGCACCACGTGCTCCACGTGGCCGCGTGTCTGTGTCCAGCGTGGGACATGGGCCTGGCTCGGCCCCAGCGTGGGGGTCGTGTCCCCCCTGTGCCCCCGTGCCCCTCTGCCCCCTCCCTGTCCCCAAGGCTGTCACCTGTTGGAATGCGGCAGGACGGCTGCGCCCAGGTCCCCGTGCAGATCCCTGGGCCTCCATTCCCACTGGGAAGGTGGCCCCCCCGCTCCGAGGGGCTGCGAGGGGGTCTCGTCCCCTCCCCAACCACCCCCTTCCCCGCTGAAGGGTCTCTCCCGGTGATTTCCTCCCTGGATTCAGCCTTTCCAGAGGGTTCTCACCTCCCTCTCCCCTCCCAGCACGGGCCCAGCTCCCAGCAGCGAGTGGGGTCCACGTGGTGGGGAAGGAGAGCCAGTCCGGCTCTCCAGGGAGAATTCCCGGCCAGCAGGGCAGGAAAGCCTGTTTTCTCTGCTTTAATTGGCTACTTTGGCTCTTGGAGTCCATTTGTCCATCCAGAGAATGGCTCTGGCTGTGTGGCTTCTCTTCTCGCACTGCGGATGCAGCTTCGGATTCCCAATGAGAAAAATCTCAAACCCAAGACAAGGAAGGGTAATTCTGGGGGAGTTGATTTTTATTTTTTAATTTTTTTTTTTTTTTGTAATTTTTTCCCTTCCTCGCCACTTGGCAGCATAAACAACACGCCTGAGAGCTTTACATTGAGTTTGCCATGGCAACCTCTGGCAGCCAAGTGTTCCCAACACCCCATTTCCAAAGTGGGAGAGGAGATGGACCCCATTGGGTGCTGCCAAGGGGGGCAGAGTGTGGGGCTGGGATCCAGATGCTTGGGGAAGGTGATTCCACCTTGATCCATGTGATCCAAGCTGGTATTTGTGGCTCTGGAAAGGGACTGTGCTGGCTGGTGATGCTTTTCCTTGGCCTGGTGGTGGGAGATGTCCCAGCTGGAGGAGCTGAGATGGGGCATGGATTTCATCCTCCTTCGTGGATCAGTGGAAAAACCTCCTGAGCCTGGGCAGGGATTGCTCTGATCATCCGTGGGAGGACGGAGCAGTGCTCCTTAAAAACCACATCCAGAGCAATCTGATCTGATGGCATGAGGCAGGAGGATCCCTGTCCTTGCCCAGGGACCCAGCCACAGCTGCTGCTGGCACGTGCCAGGCTCCTGGTGCCACCAGTGGTGCCACCAGTGTCACAGCAGGGCCACCCGTGGTGTGGCTGAAGTTGTCACTTGTGGCATCTCCAGCCAATTAATTTTTCCTCTTTGCTTTTCTGGCACTTTGCTGCCTCCAAGGTTAAATCCAGCAGGTGGTGGGGCTGGGCTGGGCTGGGCTGGGCACAGGGGACTCTGGGCTGGTGGCCCTGGCCATGGGCACTGGCCCTGGCAGGACGGAGGTGCTGTGCTGCCGTTTATTATTCCGGGCAGGTTCAGCTGCAGCACCGTGTTGGCTCTGCTGCTCCTCGCCAGCTCCTCCTGCCTGGAGCCTGCTCCTTCCTCCCCTCACAGCCCCAGAGGCTCTGGGGCCAGATCCCCAGCTCCTTGGCCAGCTCAGGGATGGCATTTGGGAGGTGACACGACTGATGTCAGCGCAGGGAGCTCAGGTCTCCGCTCCTCTCCCACCTGGGCTGTTTGCTTCCCTCAGGGAGAGCTTGTTCCTCTCCTTGTTCCTCTCCTTGTTCCTCTCCTTGTTCCTCTCCTTGTTCCTCTCCTTGTTCCTCTCCTTGTTCCTCTCCTTGTTCCTGGGGGCTATGGGAATGAATTCCTGAGGTGAAGGACGGAGCCTGCTGGAGGCACTGGGAGCTCCTCAGAGCAATGGCTCTGATCCCGGTGATCTCTCCCATCTTGGCTAGGGAGCCTGTGCTGGTGGGTTGGGGCAGGGATGGGAATGGGGCTGTGATCCCAAAAGGGCTGAGGGAGGATGCTCAGAGCGGACAGGAGCTGTCCCACACCTTAGTCCCAGGCTGGAATTACAGGTGAGACACAGACATGGTGCTGGGTCCCTCCTTTCCACCCCTCAAGGACAGAACCAGTTCCAGGCTGGAATCTCACAGTGGGACACGGGGATGGTGCCGATTGCTGTCCCCTGAGCTGTGTCAGGGGTAATTAAGGGCTAGACCATTACAGTATTAATTAACTGTCTGCCTCTTAACCTCTGAGCTCTCCTCAGACAGCGCCAGGTTGCTATGAAAGAGAAGGAAATGAATGTGGTGGGGTGGGGGAATTATCGGTTTTTCTCTTAATCAGCAGGAGCCTGCTTAATTGGGCCTGCCACCTCCTGCTTCCCGCTGCTGGGAGCTGCTGCCTTGCAGGGATGGATGAGCTCAGCTCTGCGAGGAGCCGTGGGATAACGGGGCTGAGAATGGGCAGGGATGTGGGAGCCAGTGATCCCTGCTGGATGGGGCAGCAGCAGTGCTGTGGCCTGAGGGTTGGGTGTCCAACGAGCTGCAGTTTCTCCATCCCTGTGTTCCTATCCTTGTACCCCTATCCCTGTGTCCTCCATCCCCGTGTTCCTATCCTTGTACCCCTACCCCTGTGTCCTCCATCCCTGTGTTCCTATCCTTGTACCCCTATCCCTGTGTCCTCCATCCCCGTGTTCCTATCCTTGTACCCCTATCCCTGTGTCCTCCATCCCTGTGTTCCTATCCTTGTACCCCTATCCCTGTGTCCTCCATCGCCATTCTCCCAATCCTTGTGCTCCCATCCCTGTTTTCCTCCATTCCAGTGTCCCATCCGTGTGTGTCCCATCCCTATTCTGCCCATCCCAGTGATCCCATCCTTGTTCTCCCTATCCTCTTCATCCTGTCCTCCCCTCTCCGTGCTCCCTCATCCCCCAGCTGGGCCATGGGTCCCTCCGGAGGTGGGGACATTCTGACGGTGTCACTGCTGTCCTTGAGGTTCAGTTGGTGCCTGTGGTGCCCTGATAAAGCCAGGAGCTGCCCTGGGGGTGCTGCCTGCAGGATAAGGAGCTGCTCCTGAGGGCCAGGCAGGGAGGGGTTTGGTACTTTGGGGTTCAGTCATCCAGAGATTGAAAAGTCCCAGTGCAGACCCCTGGTCCCAGTTTGACAGCTGTGGGGCTGGAATTGGGGCGGTTTGGGACAGTCCTGGGGCTGGAATTGGGGCAGTTTGGGACAGTCCTGGGGCTGGAATTGGGGCAGTTTGGGACAGTCCTGGGGCTGGAATTGGGGCAGTTTGGGACAGTCCTGGGGCTGGAATTGGGGCAGTTTGGGACAGCCCGGGGGCTGGAATTGGGGCAGTTTGGGACAGCCCGGGGGCTGGAATTGGGGCAGTTTGGGACAGCCGTGGGGCTGGAATTGGAGCAGTTTGGGACAGCCCTGGGGCTGGAATTGGGGCAGTTTGGGACAGTCCTGGGGCTGGAATTGGGGCAGTTTGGGACAGTCCTGGGGCTGGAATTGGGGCAGTTTGGGACAGTCGTGGGGCTGGAATTGGGGCAGTTTGGGACAGTCCTGGGGCTGGAATTGGGGCAGTTTGGGACAGTCCTGGGGCTGGAATTGGGGCAGTTTGGGACAGCCGTGGGGCTGGAATTGGAGCAGTTTGGGACAGCCCTGGGGCTGGAATTGGGGCAGTTTGGGACAGTCCTGGGGCTGGGATCAGGACAGCCCTGTGCTGATTTGGTGCCTTTCTGTGGGATTTGTGAGGGCTGGTGAATTCTGTGTTCCTGGGATCAGCAGCAGACATTCTCCCTCTTCCCTTCTGTCCTTCCCTGTCTCTCCCCAGCTTCCTCTGCCACTCCCTGGGCCCCATCTTGGGCAGGTGCTGCTGGAGTGGCTGGTCCCCTGTTCTTTATTTCTTTTGCCCTCAGAAAGGTTTTATTTTCTCTCCATGAGAGCCTCCCCTTGCAGCCTTTTTACCTCTAGGGTGCTGGGAGCTTCCCTGGAGCTTAGGAACACAGCTAACCCTGGCTGACAAAAAGCCCTCTGGCCTGTGCTGTTCCTTCCATGTCCCTGTTTGTCCCTGGAACTCTGAAATGCCAGCAGGGAATCCCAGCCCCCAAATCCCTGAGGAATGGGGGAACTGTGGGATGCTCGTGCTCCCTGCCTGGCTTGGTTGAAGCCTTTTTGGGGCTTTCCTGTCCTTGCTGGAGGGTTCTGACCTGGGTGGCAGCACTTGGGGACACTGAGAGCCCTCAGAGAGCCACCTCCGCGCAGGTCATTAATGGGAAAACCTTGATTGCCGAGAAACTCCCACTGTTTGGTGGCTTCTCTGCCACTTCTCTCTTCTCTTTCGTGGTTCCTGTGGCACCTCCTGCAGCCCCTTTCCCATGGATGTCGGGATACAGGGATATTGGGGTATTGGGATATCAGGATTTTGGGAATTTGGGATATCAGGACCGTTCCCTACCTGCCGTCAGGGCAGGGAGCGATGCTCTGGCCTCGGCATCCTGCCCAGGGGAGGAAGCAGCTGTTTCCCACTGCTGAGGGGTATTTTTAACCCATAATCAACAGGAGGGTCTGTCTGGGCTGAAAGTGAAGAACCACCTGGGCTCCTTTCCTGCCCAGCCCCGCAGCTGCTGCTTTTCCCCGCTCCACACTCTGAGCTCAACTTCTCACCCAGGAATTTTTTTACCCAAACCATTCTGGCACCACATTCTCCCTAAAACACCCTGCCTTGGGGATAGCACCGCTCCCCTCTCTCGCCCCATGGGGCGCCTTGCTCGTTCCCAAGCCCTGCTAACGCGGATATTTTTGTTTCCCACGGTTGTTTTCGCAGCTCCAGTTGCTGTGGTATCCAGGGAGCCCCCCTCCTCCTCCTCCTCCTCCTCCTCCTCCTCCTCCTCCCGCTGCAGGAGCTGCACGCCGGGCGTTGCTAAGGTCGCCTCCGCGGTAACATGCACATCCTGTTTACACCTTCATCCCGACAACTTGGGCTCGGATAGAGCTGCCCCGTTCCGCCTGGGAAGCCCCCAGGGAAGGAGCTGCACGGAGCATCCCCTCCCGGAGCTGCCGGAGCCGGGAGCGAGGCCACCCCAGGAGCGCCACGCCGGTGGCACTGTCACTCCGACAAGATGACGAACAACGTGGCTGACCACCACCCCGGGAACTCGGTGGCCGAGGGCAACCATGAGGGGGACTTTGGGTGCTCCATGGTGGAGCTCAGGAACCTCATGGAGCTGAGGAGCGCTGAGGCTGTGGCCCGGCTCAGTGACTCCTATGGTGGCGTCCAGAATGTCTGCAAGAGGTTGAAGACGTCGCCTGTCGAGGGTGAGTGGCCCTGCTGGGGTTGTCACCTGTGGGATTGGCAGCTCCAGGATGGAGCCATGTGATGGTGATGCTGGAGTGTGGTGGCTCCAATGGCTGCCGTGTGGTCTGGGGTTGTCACTTCTGGGATGGAGCCACAAGAAGGTGACACTCAGAGGTGGAGTCTCCAGTGGCTGTCTCATGGTCTGGGGTTGTCACCTCTGGGATTGTCACCACTGGGATGGGGCCACACGCAAGTCACATCCAGGGTTGGTGTCTCCAGTGGCCCTCCCATGGTCTGGGGTTGTCTTTGGAATTGTCACCACATGGAGCCACGTGAAGGTGACACCTGAGGGTGGTGTCTGCAGCAGCTGAGCTCAGTTGGTCCCACCACGCTGCGTGTCCATCGTGGAGGCTCTCAGTGTGTGATGAAATGGTCATTTTGGGTGGAAAAGGAGAAAGAAGCATCTTCCTGGGGGGTTCCCTGAGGTGTAACCCAGATCCCCTGGGAGGCCGGAGCACAGATGGGATGAGGGATGTGGGGTGGGGTGAGCTGCTCCTCCCCACAGCCCAGCTGCTGCTCCAGCTGTTCCCTGTTCAGTGGGGAGGTGGGAGGCGGCTGTAAAGCCTGGAGGGCACTGGCGAGGTGGCCAGGTGCCACCTGCAGCTGTTGGTGGCACTTTGGGCAAGGGACAGTGCATCCCCAGGGGGAGTGGGGGACGCATCCAGGGATGGGAGATGGGCCCAGGTCCCTCCTGCTCTGAGGATCCTCCAAGGAAAACGTGGGCAGTGGTGCCTGGGGTCAGCTCTGGGAGCACCTCAGGATGTCACCTGTGCCCTCAGGGGCTGGGCTGGCTTTTGGGGTTCCCTCATCAGTGAGGCTGGTGGCACAGAGGGTGCCTTGGCACAGCAATAGAGCCTTTCCTGGCATTGAGGGGTGCAGGGGGCAGAGAGCCCCTGATTCCAGCTCCGAGGGTTTTCCTGGAGCTGGGGGAGAGGAGACTCAGACCTGGAGCTGTGGGATGGGGACTCAGCTGTGCCCTGCCTGGGATAATCTGTGGGATATTTTTAGTGCTGCAAGGGGGGGATTTGCAGCTTTCCAGCTGTGAGTGGGACCGGGAAGGAGAGACAATATCGGGATGTCATTAGAGAAGGGGGGAAATCCCAGTGGAAATCCAAAGCCCTGGTCACAGAACAATGTGCTCGGCCCTGCCAAAGTGGGATCATGCTGCTTTGGGGTGGGAGGAGATGTAGGAGGAGAACCCAAAAGCCAGCTTCTCTTTTAGGGGAGGTTCAGTCCCACCCCGATGCTGGATCCCATGCCCCTGGCTGTCCCAAATCCCATCCCATTGAGTGCAGAGAGCAAAGAAAAGTTCTCTCCTTTAAACTGGGATTTTTGAGAAGAGCACAATCTCGAGGCAACCTGTGGCACCTCTGTCTGATCCCACTGAGTGGGGGTACAAGTCTCAGCTCTGTGTCCCTGCTCCCAGATGTTTGTCCTCATCCCTGTTCTCGTTGTTCCTCTGCTGGTCACCCTGCTGGGATGGCACAGGGCCTTGTCCTCCTGCATGTCACCAGGGGAACCAGCCTGGGCTGTCCTGCCAGCGCTCCTGTCCCACTGTAGGATCCATGGCCTGGAGTGGTTTGATCCCACCTGGATCCCTGTGGCTCCTTCGGTGCCACTCTGTGCTGCAGGGCTGGCAGTCCCCTCTCCTTGGCACTGTGCTTGCAGGCAAACACTGGCCATGGTCCCCCAGAGCCTGCCTTGTGTGGCCTCTGGGGACCCCACCCCCGGGTGAGGGGTTCCCAGTATCACTTTGGGCTCTGCTGGTTCTGGCAGCTCCAGCTCTGCCCCAGGAGGTGCCAGTGCACCCCAACCCCTCGGGGATGCTCCCAAAGTGGTTTTGGGGTGTCATGGGGTGTTCCACAGCCACACGCTGGCTCTGCAGCTCCTGCTGTCCCCGAGCAGAGCGGGCGGTGGCTCTGCTGAGTCACCAGTGTCCCCTGGGTGCCTGGCGCCAGCACAGCCACCCTGGCTCGGCCAGAGCTGCTGCCTCCATCCCAATTCAGGCTTAGGATCCTGTGGGAGCTCCTTGTGCCACTCTGCAGCCGCTATTCCTAGACAGACTGGGGACTAGTAACAGCTCCCTGCTGTCACGTGTGGCCTACACCCAAAGTTTCTCCCCTGTTCCCCCAGCTAATCCTGACTCCAGGGCCTGCAGAGGGATTTTCTGGTGCCCCATGGGTGGCACCTGCCCAGGGCTGCTGCTCTTTGTCATCTTTTAATCGGCCTGCCAGAACCTGCGGTGGCATTTGGGTGGCACAGGCTCTCTGTCACCCTCTCTGTGCTGGGACAGAGCCATGAACCCCCTTGGGGGTTCCCCAGGGAGGGTAGGGGACAGCCCTGGATCGTTCCAATGACTGGGATGTTCTTTGGGATCCATGTCCCCTTGTGTGCCCACGTGTGTCTCCACGTGTGTCCCTGCAGCTCCATGGCCGTGAGCTGAATTTTCCATCCACTGGGTGGGAATTGAGGCCAGGACATCCCAGGATCCTGCTCAGCCTCCTCCTCAGGGCTGGGTGGGGACACTGCGGCTGCTGCCAGCTGCCAGCTGTCCCCTCCCTGCAGCTGGGCTGGAGTCACAGTGGGAGCAGGGAATGGGATGGATCCCCCTGCTTCTTCCTGCTTGGAACTACACGGGGCTGGCAGAAAGGTGTTCCCCAGGGTGACACAGGGCTGGCAGAAAGGTGTTCCCCAGGGTGACATGAGGCTGACAGGGAGGAGTCCCCCAGGGTGACATGAGGCTGTTGGGAAGGGCATCCCCTGGAATGACACAGGGCTGGCAGTGAGGTGTCCCCTGGAATGACACAGGGCTGGCAGTGAGGTGTCCCCTGGAATGACACAGGGCTGGCAGTGAGGTGTCCCCTGGGATGACACAGAGCTGTGTCTTGAACCCGAGGCTTGGGTCCCCTGCCACTGCCAGGCTGCTCCAGGCACCACTGGGATGTGCCCAGGGCCATTCCTGGAGCATCCCGGGACCTGGCAGCATCCCGAGGAACATCTTAAGGTGGAAAAGGTTGAGAGGGGGGGTTCCCTTAAGGTGGTGCTGGGCAGGGAGGGCTGCTCCCTCAGCATTTATGGCTTTGCTAGGGGTGGCAGTGTCACTTTGCCGTTGTCTCCCATCTCCCCATCCTGAAAACCCCTCAGCATTTATGGCTTTGTTAGAGGTGGCCATGGCACGTTACCACTGTCACCCATTGCTGCCTGGGCAGTCTCTGAAGGGGCTCAGGCTCCCTTTTATTCTCCAGTTTTCCCCATTTCCCTCCCATCCTTGCTCCCCTCTCTCTGGGCTCACTCCATGTCCTGTCTCCCACACTTTCCCAGCAGCACCAGCCCAAATCCTCCTCCATCTCCAGGCAGGATCCAGCTTGGATCTGGTATCCCCGTGGCTCAGAGATGCTCCCGCTGCTCCAGGGGCCGGCAGGGGACACGGCTCAGGTGGCCATGGGCGCTGCCGGTGCCAGAGTTGCCCAGAATTTCCAAGAAGTGGCCAGAATTGCCCAGATTTGCCTGGATTTATGGCTCATTTGATGTAAACAAGGCCACCAGTGCCAGCTGGCAGCGCCTGGGCACTTGCCAGGCTGCAGCCTAGTGTCCCCTGCCCGGGGTGACAGTGGCACTGCACTGCTGTCACTAGAACGACAGGGAAATAAATGGTGGAGGATTTAGGAATTCTTTCATTCTGGGATGTGTGATAGGAATTGTTTCATTCCATCACAGCTGGTTCTTTCCCAGGTTTTTTTGTGTATTTATCCATAAAAAGCCCCCTGGAGGAATTCTCCTTTGTTGATTCTGAGTGCCACAATTCTCTGTGTTTGATCTGCTATTGGTTATTGATCTGTCCCATGCTGATCTCCTCATTCTGTGGGGCTGTTATTGATCTTGTCCCACTCCAGGTGTCTCTGACTGCACCAGGGGGTGGTATTTGTTTAATAACGTCTAAATCTATAAATACTAATTTAATTTCTAAATGTATAGATGTTAATTTATAATATTAACTTACGTGATGTGTATTTATAATATTTATTTATATTATACCTATTATTTATGACACATATTTATATTGATTTATATTATACCTATTATTTATATGATACATGTTTAACATTTATTTATATTATACATACCTAATTTCTAAAAATAGATTTTTTTGGTAACATTTATATGGTGAATATTTATCTATATGCCATTATTTATTTATAATATTGATTGAATCAATATTCAGCTCCTCTGTGCCTCCTGCCTGTGGATGTTCAGCTATTCAGGCCTTGCCCAGCCTTGGTGAACAGAGGCTTTTGAAGAGAAACTTCAGTTCCCAAAGACAAAAAAACCTACAAAAATGTTTTGAAATTTTATGTGTCTATTAATTTAATTTGTTCAGATTTTCATATTTTATTTATGTGTATGTTATTTATTACTATTTATTTGTTTATTTTTATACATTTTGTTTATTACTTATTTATATTTTATTTCTTTGCACATTATTATGTTTTATTTTGATTTATTTATGTTTTATTTGGTTATATTTTATTTATTTACACCTTGACTCCCCACTGCCAGTACGTCACGTTGTCCAGGGCAGGCAGGGAGCTGCTCCTGGATAAGTTCCATAGGGACAACAGTGGGATTTACCCTCATCCCTGTTTTCTCCACCCCTCCAGGCCTGTCTGGGAACCCCACAGACCTGGAGAAGAGGCGTCAGGTCTTTGGCCAGAACTTCATCCCCCCCAAAAAGGCCAAGACGTTCCTGCAGCTGGTGTGGGAGGCACTGCAGGACGTCACTCTGATCATCCTGGAGATCGCAGCCATCATCTCCCTGGGGCTCTCCTTCTACCACCCCCCAGGAGGGGACAACGAGTGTGAGTCCCAGGCTGAGGGGCTGGGGTCTGCCCCATTCCCTGTGGGAGCAGGGGTTTGGGATCTGCCCCATTCCCTGTGGGAGCAGAGATTTGGGATCTGACCCATTCCCTGTGGGAGAAGGGATTTGGGATCTGCCCCTTTCCCTGTGGGAGCAGAGATTTGGGATCTGCCCCTTTCCCTGTGGGAGCAGAGATTTGGGATGGGGGCAGTCACCCCATGGTGCAGCTGGAGCTGGTAGCATTGGGTGGTGGCATCTCCCCATGTGGAGCTCCCTTAGGGACCTCCGGGAGGAGGAGGAGGAAGGAAGAGGAATTGTTCTCCAGGCTCACATGAGTTGGATCAGCGCAGGTTTTGGTTGTGGAAAGGAGTTTGTGGGATTGTGGAGATGAGAATTCTCTCTGGGCAGTATGTGGGGTTTATCCCGTTGGGAATTCTCCCTGGGCAGTGTGTGGGGTTTATCCAGTTGGGAATTCTCCCTGGGCAGTGTGTGGGGTTTATCCAGTTGGGAATTCTCTCTGGGCAGTGTGTGGGGTTTATCCAGTTGGGAATTCTCTCTGGGCAGTGTGTGGGGTTTATCCAGTTGGGAATTCTCTCTGGGCAGTGTGCGGGCAGTCCGCGGGCGGCGTGGAGGACGAGGGCGAGGCACAGGCCGGCTGGATCGAGGGTGCTGCCATCCTGTTCTCCGTCATCATTGTGGTGCTGGTGACAGCCTTCAACGACTGGAGCAAGGAGAAGCAGTTCCGGGGCCTCCAGAGCCGCATCGAGCAGGAGCAGAAGTTCACGGTGATCCGCAAGGGCCAGGTGATCCAGATCCCTGTGGCTGAGATCGTGGTGGGGGACATCGCCCAGATCAAGTACGGTGAGTGAGTATGGATCTGGCCTTCCCCCTGGGATCCTCCTCCTTGCTTCTCCAGCCCTTCTTCCTTGAGGAGAAGCATCAGCTCCTCTGGTTGCTCCGTGAAAATGCTCCCATGGAGGTGATGGAGCTCCACTCACCTCTTCTTGGCCTGAAGCTGGGTTGGCAGCTTTTAAGGAGCTGCAGGATCAGAAATCATTTATTTCCCCAGCCTTGTCCCTGTTGAGGGTATTTCCTTATCCAGGTTATGTTGAGGAATATTTCTTTGGATAGGAGATGTTGGAGAGTGTTTTCTTATCTAGGAGATTTTGGGGAACGTTTCCTTATCCAGGAAATGTCGGTGGGTATTTCCTTATCCAGGCGATGCTTGGGAATATTTCCTTATCCAGGAGACATTGATGAATATTCTGTTATCCAGGAGATGCTGGGGAACATTTCCTTGACCTAGAGGTATTGGTGGATGTTTTCTTATCTGGGAGCTGCAGCCCTTGGGATAAATCAGGTCCTGCTCCTCATTTCCCAGAGGGAATATTCCATTCAGGAAGGAGATTGATCCAACACTGTGTTCGTTTTCCCAAGGGGCTGATTCTGTACTTGGCAGGTGGATACAGTGGATTTTGAATGCATCAGGAGCTCTGAGAAGGATTCATTAAAACCAGATGGGGAAGCACTGAGCAAAATCCTCCCCAGGACTCTCCGTGCACCAGCGAGGATTGGGATTTTATTGCACCTGTCCCATCCAAACCCCACCTGCTGCTTCTCCTCCCTCCAGAGCTGCTCTGAGCCTGAGTTTTGGATCCTTTTGGAGCATTCCCATGAGATGGAGCAGGCAGGGCTGAGCTCATGCCAGGCTAATTTCCTGGTTTTCCTCCTGTCCCAGGTGATCTCCTGCCAGCGGACGGGATCTTGATCCAGGGCAATGACCTGAAAATAGACGAGAGCTCGCTGACTGGGGAGTCAGACCAGGTCAAGAAATCAATGGATAAAGATCCCATGCTGCTGTCAGGTGAGGGTTCTGGGATGGGTGCAGGGCTGGGATGAGTTTGGACTGGGATCAGGGTGGCTGGATGGGTCCTGATCTCAGGGAGGTGTCCCAGGCCAGGCTGGACAGGGCTTGGAGCAATCTGGGGTAGGGGAAGTTGTCCCTGTCCATGGCAGGGGGTGGAACGGGATGGAGTTGGAGGTCCCATCCAAGCCAAACCAGTCTGGGATTCTGTGGGATGGGAATTGGGAGTCTTTTCCTGTGTGCTCACGGTATTTCTGCCTGCCAGGTACCCATGTGATGGAGGGCTCAGGCAGGATGGTGGTGACTGCTGTGGGCATCAACTCCCAGACAGGGATCATCTTCACCCTCTTGGGAGCAGGAGAAGGCGATGAGGAGAAGAAAGTGAAGAAAGGTAAGAAAATGCCCTGAACCTGCCTTTTCTGTCCTTTCTTCCTTTCCTGGGAAGCATCCACAGGCTCCCCCCACATCAGGATCAGCTCCCCTGGCCCAAGCAGGAGCAGGGAGAGGTTGGGGGTCTCTTCCTGTCTCCTCCACCTGGTGCCCCCATGCTCCCAGATCTCTTTGGGACCCTTCTCCAGCTCCCTCCTCCATCCTGGAGCTGTGGGGTGGGGGCAACAAGGATCCCACGGGAAGAGGGGCTGGTGGTGATTTCCCCATGGTTCCCGTTGGCACCCCACAGTGGTAGGAAGGCGAGTCCTCAGTGCCCAGGGAGTGTTTCTAGCCCATCCAAACCCTGGAGGACTTGGCTGAGGATCTCCTGAGCATTCCCTGAGCTCCCTGGGAGAAAGGAGGTGCTGGAAGGAGGCAGAGGAGGGGTGGCACAGCAGCCAGACTGAGGTGTTCCCATCTCAGCTTTCACATCCAGCTGCTTATTCCCTGCTGGGGAAGCTCGGGAAGCTCCCTGTGTCCCTGAAGCCCTGCTCAGCAGGTTTGGCCTCACTGGGATCGGATGCTGGTATCAGCATCAGCCTGGCACTGCCAGCTGCTCCGGCGTCTCTGCGCCAGGGAGCTCTTCCCAGGAGGTGATGCCAGGGAGAGGCTTCCCGGGCAGTGCTGGCTGCCAGCTTCCAGCTCTGCCTGTGTATCCTGGCTTCCCCAGCTCTGGGATCACTGGTACTTGGGAGCTGCAGAGATCCCGAGCTCAGCTGCCACTGGGGAGGTGGCAGGACAAGGTGCCCTGGGAGTGGCAGTGGGAATGGCACTGCAGTGAGAGCCAGCCGGTGCTTGGAGCTTTCCCAGCCTTCAAGCTCCATGGATCTGGGAGCAGAGCAGGCCACGGGGTGCTGCCAGTTTGTCCCCACTGGAGCTGTGGAGTGACATAAAGCCCTTGTCACCTGAGGCTGGTTAAGGTGCAGCAGCCCTGGGCTCCCTGCATGGCAACCTGGGCACCCCCATGTGCCACCTTGACAGGTTTTGGGGGGATCAGACCTTCCTGCTCTGGGTCTGGTTCTGCCCACAGTGCAGGACAAGTCTGCACTTCCCCTAGGATCTGATGGCAGCAGGAGGGAGGGACCTGAAGCTGCAGGAGGGTTTCTTCTGAAAATCTGCTCCGTGGAGCTCTGTGGTTTCTCCTCCTGAAAATCTGAGGCACCTCCAGCACTCTCGAGGCCCTGCTGGGGTTGTGGGGGTGATCTACAGGTGGGGAAAATCCGAATCCTTGGGAATGGGGTGCCCAGGGCAGCCCGGGAGCTCTGGAGCCTCGAGCTGTGTGGACCAAGGCATGGTGTGCAGAGGGTGCCCACTGGAGTGGCCCCTGGGAGCATCCCAGCTGGATGGGGAGTATGGCTCCGTGTGCTCAGCCCTCCCCCCTTTCTCTTTTTGAACAGGTAAAAAAAGCGGAGCCCCCGAAAACCGCAACAAAGGTAACACCAGCCTCTCCATCCTTTGAACCAGCACCACACTAACTACCAAGCATTCCTCCTTCCTTCTTCCTTCCTTCTCCTCATCAGTCTGTGCTCTTTGCTGCTCCGGCGGGACTCTCGCCTCGTTTTTCCGGGAGAGGGTGCAATGGTCCCATGGCCGGTGGCCCTGGTACAGCATCGTGGTGTCCCCAGAACCCCAGCATGGGCTGTGCCTGCTGCTGCTGCTGCTGCCTTTTGGGGCTCCCTAAAAACAGAGGCCAGACAGAATTAAGGGAATATAAATCAGTTCTGTTTATTGAAGAGACTGCAGGTACATTGGGCGCAGATAAACCCTCCCAGGGGCTACATCCAAAAATGAACAATGGGTCACAGGTTTTCATACTTTTATAAGTGTGGTCCATTTGCATATTAGGGGTTAATCTTCCAGTTACAGCTTCAGGTAATGAAGTAATTTACCCCAAGTTTTCTCCCTCCCGAGTCACTTTTGTTTACATCTTTTGGGGCCTGAGGCAGTGAGGTGTCCTTGATTCCCAGGCCTGGAGAGGAATTGTTTTGTCTGACCAAAATGGGAAAGCAGCAGCTGACACTGTACATGGAGTTTAGAGTTATGCACTGAAGAACTGCAGGGATTATGAATATATGAAAAATAGAAAAGCTAAAATCCTAAGGCATCACTATGATGAACATTCTTTTTGTCTGTGCAGGGGGAAAAGCTGTTTTTCAGGAGGGACAAGGCTCCCCTCACAGGACTGATGGCACAGCATCCCTTTCTTGGGATAACTCCATGAGTCGCAGAGGGGATTTGATGATTTAAAGCTCTTGTGCCTATCACACACTGTCCCTGCACAGGATTGGTGTTTAAGGCAGGGCTGGAGCTGCCCTCTTGGCATTCTTGGGATGAGATCTCCCCCAGGGCCGGGCCTATGGGACGCTTGCACCCTGTCCTGCCATGGCCTCGACTCCGTGAGCGTCTCCTCACCAGTGTTTCTCACACTGTTCTTTGCAGGCTGTGGAGGAAGCCCCATTTCTGCACCTCTCTCTCCACCTCTGTCTCTCTCTCTCTCCCTCTCCTTCTCTCTTTCTCTCTCCTCTCAGCAGTTTGAGTTGCCCTCCTTGCCGTCAGATGTGTCCGGGTGCTTTGTTGTGTCCGTGTTGGGTCTGTTGTCACCATGGAGGTTCCTCTGTGGAAATGCTCCGGGGTGGCCTCCAGCCCAGGAGGGGACAGGTCCCAGGGTGGCCCTGGGGCCACTGCTGCTCCTCCAGCTCCAGTGGCTGAGGAGGAGCCTCTGGGGGGGCTTCCCATCCCTCTCCAAAGCTTCCAGGGTTTCCCCAGGTCAGCCTTCCAGCTGGATTAGCCCATTTTAGGAACAGGAAGCTGGGCTGTCTTGGGTCCCAAAGGCATGGTGGATGGCTCCAGGCTGGGATTCAAGGATTCCTGGCTCCCTGCTCTTCAATCTCCATCCCAATTTCTAACCCTCCCCTCCATCTCACCCCCTCAGTCGCTTCCCTGGCGAGTGCTTCCTGCTGGGGTGCCTGCAGGGCACTGCAGAGGTGGCACCAGGAGGAAACTGGGAGCACTCACTGAGGGATTTGTGGCACTGGAGCATCTCTGGGCTCATCCTAAAGCGCTCCCAGTCTGCTGCAGGCTTAGAGGCTGGAAGAGACCCCAAAAGTCTGGCCTAGAGGGTTTTTTGCAAAGGCGTGACCGGTGCCAGTCACCTCTGAGGATCCCTTATCCGTGGGCAGGGAGTAGATGACAGAAAACTACCCTGGAGAGAGGTGGCAGGGCTCTGGGACACGGAGCTTCCATGTGCTCGGACATGTGTGTGGTCGGGAGTGGTTCTTGTCCTGGGATTTCTCTCTTGCTCTCTGCCACCACCATCCTCCTCAGTGGTGTCCTCCAGGCTTTTCTGGGTCTCTCTCCTATTCACACGTGGTGTCTTGTTTTACCCCCCGGGCTGTAGCTAAAACTCAGGATGGTGTGGCCTTAGAGATCCAGCCCCTGAAGAGCCAGGAGGGGGTGGAGAATGAGGAGAAGGAGAAGAAGAAGGTGAAGGTGCCCAAGAAGGAGAAGTCAGTGCTGCAGGGGAAGCTCACGCGCCTGGCGGTGCAGATCGGCAAGGCAGGTGAGTGACAATGACAGTGACAGTGATGCCAGAGCTGGTGGGGAAGGGCTGACCCTGTCCCCTGTGTCCCCTTACTTCATCCTTGTCCCTATCCTCAGTGACCCCAGAGAAGCCGGGGCAGAGCTGTCCCTGTCCCCTTTGTCCACTCACCTTGTCCTCATCCCCAGGCCTGATCATGTCGGCCATCACCGTCATCATCTTGGTGCTCTACTTTGTCATCGACACCTTCGGGGTGCAGAAGCGGCCCTGGTTGGCCGAGTGCACCCCCATCTACATCCAGTACTTCGTCAAGTTCTTCATCATCGGCGTCACTGTGCTGGTGGTGGCTGTGCCCGAGGGGCTCCCGCTGGCCGTCACCATCTCCCTGGCCTACTCCGTCAAGGTGAGGCCTGGGCGCAGCCTGAGGGGGGTGAGGAGGGGATCCGAGCTGTCGGACCTGATCTTCCTGGTGGTTGCAGAAAATGATGAAGGACAACAACCTGGTGAGGCACCTGGACGCCTGCGAGACCATGGGCAACGCCACGGCCATCTGCTCGGACAAGACGGGCACGCTGACCACCAACCGCATGACCGTGGTGCAGGCCTACGTGGGGGACACCCACTACCGCCAGATCCCCGACCCCGAGGCCATCCTGCCCAAAATCCTGGACCTCATTGTCCACGGCGTGGCCATCAACTCCGCCTACACCTCCAAAATCCTGGTGAGCTGCAGCACCAAACCTTGTTCTTGTCCATCCTGCTCCACGCCCAGGTTTGGCACGGCTTTTCTGTCCTTTCCGCAGCCGCCGGAGAAGGAAGGAGGGCTGCCTCGGCAGGTGGGCAACAAGACCGAGTGTGCCCTGCTGGGCTTCGTGCTGGACCTGAAGCAGGATTACCAGGCTGTGCGCAACGAGGTGCCCGAGGAGAAGCTCTACAAGGTCTACACCTTCAACTCCGTGCGCAAGTCCATGAGCACCGTGCTGAGGAGCAGCGGCGGCGGCTTCCGCATGTACAGCAAGGGCGCCTCCGAGATCATCCTGCGCAAGTAAATCCTGCTCCTGCTCCCCATCCCGTGGGATTGACGGGATCTGGCTGCCCCACGAGGCGAGGGTTTATGCAGGGTTGAATGTTGGGAGGTGGCCAGTGGGTTTTTGGGCGAGTGGGGAAGCTGGAGGGAGCTGTGGGAAAGGGGATGTCCAGATGGGTTGCTAGGAATGTGCTGAGTGGTTTTTGGGTGGATTTAGGAAATCTGGAGGGGGCTGTGGAAGGGGAACGTGCCCCTTTTGTAGAGGGGGGTGCCAGGAATGTGGCACTGCCTCACCTCCTGGTCCTCTCAGGTGCACCAAGATCCTGGACAAGAATGGCGAGCCGCGGGTGTTCAAGGTGAAGGACAGGGACGAGATGGTGAAGAAGGTGATCGAGCCCATGGCCTGCCATGGGCTCAGGACCATCTGCCTGGCGTTCCGGGATTTCCCTGCGGACGCAGAGCCCGACTGGGACAGTGAGAACGAGATCCTGTCTGACCTGACCTGCATTGCTGTGGTGGGCATCGAGGATCCCGTACGGCCTGAGGTACCAAATCCCACCTGTCCCCCTGGCCTATGCTATTCCCAGCCCTTTTCCTGCTGCGCAGGGCCATGATCCCCTTAGGAATTCCTGCCTCTGTGCTCATCCCTGATGTGCCCCCAGCTCCCTCCTGCAGGCATTCCTCTCCCATTTTTGAACAAAACAACTCCATGGCAGCATGTTCCCACCCAAAATTCCCGGTCTTTGGGGTCTCTGCTGCTTCGGGCTGCACCAAAGGTGTACGGAAACAGCCAGGAAGAATCCCTGGGCTCCTGGAGCTGTTTTTTCTCTCTGAGCTGTCTGCTGGGCTAATGCAATAATCCCCCTGTTCCTGCCTCTGGATTCCAGTTTGGAGCTCACCCCCTGCTCTCCTGGTCCCTGATGAGATGTTCTGGCAATCTGGGAATTGCATTACAGATCCCCCAGCTGCAGTGGCTCTGGAGGCTCCTGATTTGATTTGCTCATTCCTCACTCTAATATCCTCTCTTCCCGCACTGCTCCCCAATGGATAAACCCATTAGTGAGATCGGAGAGGATGAAATTCTTGTTTTTATGGATGGTCTGGCCATGCCTTGGCACCCAGGGAGGTGACACCAAGGTGGCAACAAGGTCCCTTGTTTGTGGGATGGCAGATGCAGCCCCCTCACCCTCCCAGAGCCCTTTCCAGATCCTTTTAAGAAAAAGGAGCTGCCTCACTCCTGGCATTCCCAGCACCAACGCTGTCCCTGTCCCCAGGTGCCCGATGCCATCCTGAAGTGCCAGCGCGCGGGCATCACCGTCCGCATGGTGACAGGGGACAACATCAACACTGCCCGTGCCATCGCCACCAAGTGTGGCATCCTGCTGCCTGGGGAGGACTTCCTGTGCCTGGAGGGGAAGGAATTCAACCGGCTCATCCGTAACGAGAAGGGAGAGGTGGGAGAGCTCTGCTCTGTGCAGGGGAGGGAAGCGTCTCCAGCAGCAAAAAGCACCAAATCCTGCTGGGTTTCCCAAATCCTGCTGGGTTTTCCAAATCCTGCTGGGTTTCCCAAATCCTGTGGGTTTTCCTCTTTCCCTTGAGTAAGGAAGCTGCTGGGATGCTCAGCAGTGTTTGGGGTTAAGCTGCTGTCGTGTCCCACTTGGGATTTGCTCTCCAGTAGGACAGAGGATTCCTGGGGGGAATTCACTTCCCTTTTTCCTGCTCCTGCAGGTGGAACAGGAGCAGCTGGACAAGATCTGGCCCAAGCTGCGGGTGCTGGCACGTTCCTCCCCCACGGACAAGCACACCCTGGTGAAAGGTGGGCACTGCCCCTCCCCGGGGTTTTTCCAGCCTAATCTGTGCTAGGAACCTTCCCTTGGGGTTTAATTCCTTGTTTCCATCGCAGGAATCATCGACAGCACCGTGGGTGACCAGAGGCAGGTGGTGGCCGTGACAGGGGATGGGACCAACGATGGCCCAGCCCTGAAGAAAGCAGACGTTGGGTTTGCCATGGTAGGGCCAGTCTGGGGGTTTTCCTTTGCTCCACTGGGTTATTCTACTGGAATTGCTTCCAGACTGTGGAAACTCTTTTCCTAATCTATGAGATGGCCTAAAAACCCAAAAAGGAATATTTTTTATGATGTTGGATTTGAGTCTGAGCTGTATAGGACTGTGAGCAAAGGATTGGGAATTCCTTGGAGGTCGCAGAACAGGGACCTGCCCTATCCTGGTTTCTCTCCAGGATCGCCATGGGAGCCCCAGGATTTGGTTTTCCCCAATTCCAGGCATGGTGCTGGAACAGGCTTTTGAAATTTATTTATGGTGGAAAACTCTGGTTTGATGGTTTTTTTATCCTGTCTGAAAGGAGCAGGGAAATAAACCTGTTGTTTTAACAGGTTCCCTGTGGATTAATTTTAGGGCCATGAGCGGGAGCTGGGTGGGGAGGCTGCACAGGCAGGTTTGAGCAAATGAGAGATTTTTTGAGAAGTGTTTTTTGGAATATGTTGTACATCCAAATGCAATTTCAGAGCCTTTAGCATGTTCCCCTAAACCTGCAACAGGCAGGGAATTCCCGTTCGTGGTGGGGTTGAGATCCAGGGAATCCGGAGGGAATGGATTCCTTTTGGAATTCCTGCACGGAATTGCTGCAGGGCGAGCGCCTCACTGTGCCAGCGCCAGGAAGCACAGCCTGGCCCGGAGTCCTGGAGATGCTGTCGGAGAATTTTGGGAAGCTGCGGGGTCGTTCTCTCCTCTGGGACAGGGCAGAAACCTCTGGGCTGAGCTCTCCCTCCATTGGGCTCCCAGCAGAGGTGCCCAGCCTGGGATGCAGCTGTTCCCTGGCATGAGGAGAGAGCTTTTTTCCAGCTTTTTTCCAGCTGTTTCCCAGATGTTTTCTGGCTGTTTCCCATTTTCCAGCTATTTCCTGGCTTTTTTTCTGGCTTTTTCCCAGCTGTTTCCCAGCTTTTTTCCAGCTTTTCTCCAGCTGTTTCCCGGCTGTTTCCTGTCTGTTTCCCAGCCATTTCCTGGCTGTTCCAGACTGTTTTCTGACCATTTCCCAGCCATTTTCCAGCTGTTTATTGACTTTTTTTGTCTGGCTGTTTCCCAGCTTTTCTGCACCGTGCCTCTGTCTGGGATGTGCCCAGGGAAAGCTGGGCTGCCTCAGAGCCTGTCCTTGAAGGCTCTGCAGCTCTGCTGCCGCTGCCGAGCGCACATTGGCGCCGGCTCCATGGGCTTTTCCAGCTGGGAGTGTTTCTGGGAAGCAGCAGAGCCAGGCAGGCACTGTGACTCACCCCTGGCTTTGTCCTCAAGGGCATTGCGGGCACAGACGTGGCCAAAGAGGCCTCGGACATCATCCTGACCGATGACAACTTCACCAGCATCGTCAAGGCCGTCATGTGGGGCCGCAACGTCTACGACAGCATCTCCAAGTTCCTGCAGTTCCAGCTCACTGTCAACGTGGTGGCCGTCATCGTGGCCTTCACTGGTGCCTGCATCACCCAGGTGAGCTCACCTGGTGGGTAGGTGGGACATGGCAGGGGCATTATCATGGCCTTTACCAGGATGATCGCTTTGTCACTCACAGAGCAGTGAATGAGCCTGTTGGATGGCACAGGTCTCCTGTGGGTTGTTTTTCAGTGGAGCAGGGGAATAAATATCTTGGTTTCAGCAGGTTTTCAGTGGGTTCTTTTCCAGTGGAGCAGGAGCACAAACCTGTTGGGTTTCACAGGTTTCCTTCGGGTTGTGTTTCAGTAGAGCAGGAGGTTAAACTTGTTGGATTTTACAGATTTTCAGTGGATTGTTTCTCAGTGAAGCAGGAGAATGAGTGTCTTGATTTTTAACAGATTTTCAGTGGGTTGTTTTCTAGCAAAGGAGGAAAATAAGTTTCTTGGATTTAACAGGTTTTCAGTGGATTCTTTTCCAGTGGAGCAGGAGAACAAACCTGTTGGATTTCACAGGTTTCTTCTTGGTTGTTCTTCGCTGCAGCAGGAGAATAAATGAACCCTTTGGATTTAACAGGTTTCCCATGGATTGTTGAAGTTTAGGGATGTGACAAGGAGCCAGGGGCTGGGAAGTGCCTTGTGAGGCTGTGCAGAGAGCTTGGAGCAAAGAAGAAATGTTTTGGGAGTGGTTTAGGAAGCTGTTAAAGATCCCAGAGCAATTCTGGGGTTGTTTCCATGAGGCTAGTGAAACAAAGAGGACAAAGAGGTCAGTTTTGGTGGCGTGACATGTTCTCCTGCTCTTCACCTGCAGGACTCTCCCCTGAAAGCTGTGCACAGAGCTTGGAGCAAAGGAGAAATGTCTTGGGGGTGGTGTTTTAGGAAGCCGTCGAATACCCCAAAGCAATTCTGGAGTTCTCTTCAGGAGGAGAGCGAAACAAAGAGGTGGAGGGGAAAAAGTTGATTATGGTGGCTTGATGTATTCTCCTCCTGCAGGACTCTCCACTGAAGGCCGTGCAGATGCTGTGGGTGAACCTGATCATGGACACGTTCGCCTCGCTGGCGCTGGCCACGGAGCCGCCCTCAGAGTCGCTGCTGCTGCGCAAACCCTACGGCCGCAACAAACCCCTCATCTCCCGCACCATGATGAAGAACATCCTGGGCCACGCTGTCTACCAGCTCACCATCATCTTCACCCTGCTCTTCGCCGGTGAGCCGCAGCCCCAGCGAGTCCTGGGAGCCAGGAGGAAAAGGGAAAAAAGGAAAAGGGGAAAAAAAAGGGAAAGGAGGAAAGCAAAATGAAAAGGGAAGGGGAAGAGTCCCCTCCCTGGTCACAACCCACCAAGGGCACCCTTGCTGTCACTGTCATGGTGCCCTCATGCAGGGCAGAGCTTTGTGAGTGATGGCTGGGAAGCACAAGGGTGACCCAAAGAGGGTTTTTTGCTCCTAGATGCACAGTTGGAGCTTCTCAACATTTTTAAGGATATTTAGATTCAGTGGGGCTGGAAGAGGGTCACGGTATCCTAATCCAAATCCCTCTGCGCAGAGCAGAAGGAAGGTGGTGTATCTCATCCTCTGCTGTCTTCCCTTCCCCAAATCCCCTTTTTCCTGCTCAGGGGAGAAGTTTTTCGACATCGACAGCGGCCGGAACGCACCCCTGCACTCTCCCCCCACCGAGCACTACACCATCGTCTTCAACACCTTTGTGATGATGCAGCTCTTCAACGAGATCAACGCGCGCAAGATCCACGGCGAGAGGAACGTCTTCGAGGCCATCTACCGCAACCCCATCTTCTGCACCGTGGTGCTGGGCACCTTTGCCGCCCAGGTGACACTGCGGGGCTGCCAGGGGAGGTTCACAGGCAGGCTGGCTTCTGTCCTCTTGGCCATCACCAGCAGCAGCTTGGTGGCACAAGAACCACCCTAGGAGTGCTCAAAGTTGGGTTGGGTGGAGCTCAGAGTGACCTGAGCTGGTGGAAGGTGTCCCTGCATATGGATCTGGGCAGGGTATAAATCCGTTCCAGCCCAAAACATCCTGGGATTCCATTATTTGGGGTCTAGAGCATGTTGGGAAGTGAATCTGGTGTTTCATAGAGTTCCCGGCCTGGGGCTGAGGTCCTTGCTCCTTTCTGGTGCTCCACAAAATTAGCAGTATGGATGTGAGGTCCTTACTCCTAAAATTCCCAGCCTGGATGTGAGGTCCCTGCTCTTTTCTGGGTTTCCTCAAAATTCTCAGCCTGAGTGGGAGATCCCTTGCTCCTCTCTGGTGTTCCACAAAATTCCCAGCCTGGATATGAGGGCCCTGCTCCTTCCCGGTGTCCCATAAATTTTCCAGTGTGGATGAGAAGTCTGCACCTCTCTGTTCCAAAAAATTCCCAGCCTGGAAGTGAGGTCCTTGCTCCTGTTGTAATCTCAGAAAAGAGGGGAAAGTGTGGCCCAAGGGCATCTTTCCATGCCCTCAGAGCTGCCCAGGATGTGACTCTTGCCTACTGTGCTGCAGATCATCATTGTGGAGTTTGGTGGGAAGCCCTTCAGCTGCTCCGGGCTCACCCTGAGCCAGTGGTTCTGGTGCATTTTCATTGGAGTGGGAGAGCTCCTGTGGGGCCAGGTAAGGGCCAGTCCCAAAATCCTGCCCCATCTTTCCCTCCCTGCCTGTGTTCTCTCTGGTTTTCCTCCAGGGCAGCACTTTAGGAATGTGTTTAGGAAGGGGCTGATGCCCCACTTCTCCCCAGAAGTGAGAAGTCACTCATCCCCTCCTCATTCCCACCCTGCTCCAGAGGGACACACCCAGCAGTGACAGTGACATTCCCGCTGCATCCCAGTGTCCCCGCTGGCTCCTGGCAGCTCCCCATGGCTGGTGACACTGCCACGACCTCTGGCTAAGTCCCTGCTGTGTCCCTGAATGTCCCCAGCTGATCTGCACCGTCCCGACGAGCCACTTGAAGTTCTTGAAGGAAGCTGGGCACGGCATCACCAAGGAGGAGATCCCCGAGGAGGAGCTGCCCGAGGACGTGGACGAGATCGACCACGCGGAGATGGAGCTGCGGCGGGGCCAGATCCTGTGGTTCCGGGGGCTCAACAGGATCCAGACCCAGGTACTGGGGGGCAACGGGGCTGGGGGGCTCTGCCTTCTCTGTCTCCTCCTCTCTGTCCCTCTCCAGGGGCTCTGTCTGCACAGAGGTGATGGTTGCTGCTCGGAGGATGCCATCACCTCCCAGGCCAGCCTTGTGTCTTTCCAGGGAACCAGGAACACTTAGATTTTGGGCAGCTGGGAGCGGGGGGAGGCTGTTCTGCTGCAGACACTGTCCTGCTGGTCAGTAGGAGGCTGGACGTGCCACTGATGGTCACCCCTGCAGCACAGGAGGCTGTGAGGGGTCCAGGCTCTGCCGGGCTCTTGATGGCTGCTGGGATGCTGTTCCCATTGGGAATGTGACCAGCAGGGATTTGCCAGCACGAGACCCTCCCTGGTCTTGCTCCTTGTGCCACCCCTCTGAGCCAGCTCCACACCCAGAGCTCTCAGCCCCATGGCACAGAAGGGGAGACAATCTCTCAATCTTCTTTTTACATCAGTTGGTTTTTCCTGACGTTTTTCCCTGCTGTTTTACTTTTTCTCCACCCCAAAAGGGTGGGGTTTTTTTGCTCCCACCAAGCAGGGAGAGCTCCGTGCCCCTCACTTTCACTGGAGGCCAGGGCAGAGCTGTCCCACAGAGGGAAGTCCTGGTGTCCCTGGGCACGCAGGGCTGCTGGGTCACCTTTGTTCCTCCCTATTTCTATCCCTGTGGCAAACAGCCCGGAGACAGGGGCTGTGGTAGAGTTAACTTTCCTTCTCTGTGACCTGTCACCTTCACAGTGTCACCTCAGTGGCTTCAAGGTGAAGCTCAGCCTTGATTCCTTGTTGTGAGGGGCAGCTGGGCTTTTTGTGGGGGTAACCAGTGCTTCTCTCACATGAAGAACATGCTGGGAGCTTCCAAGATCTTCTGGAAGTGGTCCAGATGTGCTGGAAATCTGGGAGCTCTGAAGGGCTGCAGTGCCAGAGGTACCCCTGGGGCTGAGCCTGGAGCTTCCCAGGTGTTTCCCTGTGGTGGAGCTGAGATGAGCTCTTGTCACATGAGAAATGCTTCTGGGTGCTGGCACATCCTGGGGCCTCTTTAGGGTCCAACCTGAGCTTTCGGGGGGGCTCCTGTTCCCACTTGTGGTGTCTGAAAAGGGCACAGGGCTCTTCCCCCCAAGGCCAGGGGAAAGGAGGGACATCAGAGTGGGGCAGGTGTGAAGCAGTGTGTGAAAACCCTCGAGAGCCAGAGCTGGGGCTGGAGGAAGTGTCCAAAAGGTGCCACAAAGTGCCCAGGAAGCCACAGTGGCCACGGGATGCTGCTCAGTTCCTCAAGCCTTGGGACACATCCACAGGTCAACTATGGCCCCACCACCAGGATGCTGCATCCCCACCAGCCCTGAGGCCTGGGAGAGGGGCTGGAACATCTCCTACTGCCATGGGGGCTGTGGGGAGCCCATGGAGTGTCCCCAAAATGGCCCCACAGGGCTGAGGCACCAGGAGCCCTTTCCCACCGGCTGCCCACTTGCACCTCTGCCCACCCTCTCTGTCTCTTTCT
The DNA here is from genome assembly GCA_013399455.1 of Anthoscopus minutus. Taxonomy (NCBI): domain Eukaryota; kingdom Metazoa; phylum Chordata; class Aves; order Passeriformes; family Paridae; genus Anthoscopus; species Anthoscopus minutus. The sequence goes on along the minus strand of VWYI01014331.1, from coordinate 93,457 downwards.
GCTCCTCCTGCAGATTTTCGGGAGAACCCCGGGTGTTTCCTCTGCCACTGCCTCCCACCACAGCCTTTTTCCCGGTGGGGGGATCGACCCTGCTGCTCTTGCTGCCGTGGGAAGGGCAGAGCTGGACGCTCTCCCTGCTCCCCCCAGCACCACCAGCAAAACCCTACGTGGGTTTCAGGGAGCGTGGGGTGGGGTGGGGGGGGTCTCTCTCCTCCTTCCTCTTCCTCGCCTCTCCATCCTCCTTCCTTGCTGTGTGTCTGCCCGGCCTCCCTGCTCCCACCCATCCCTGTCCCTGTCCCTGTCCCCGTCCCTGTCCCTGGCCGGGCATCCCTATCTCACTCTCTGGTTCTTTGCAGATGGACGTAGTTTACACATTCCAGACCGGCGCCTCCTCTTTGCAGGGAGCCCTCAGGAGACAGCCTTCCATCGTGAGCCAGCACCACGATGTAAAAAATGTTTCTAGCCCAACCCATGTAGCTCTTTCCTCCGTCAATTCCACTCCCACCACTTCTGCTGTTGCTGCTGCTGCTGCATCTCCTCCTGCGGGCAGTGAGTGATGGTCTATTACAATGCATGACTTCTAATAACCACAGAGAGCACCTGCACCCACCTAACCCCGCCTGTTCTCTCTCCCTCTCAGCCTTGACTCACACACTCAGTCCCTAAAACCTGAAGGATGGGGCGGGAAACCGTTCAAAACCCCAATTTTTATACTGTTAACAAAGTTATGAACCTTTCTGGTCCTTTTCCCCCCCCGTTCCTTGTTGTTTCCTCCAGTTTTACCTCTTCTCCTCCTTTGCAGGGCTGGTGTTTGAGTCCACCCTCCTGAGGGCGGGCAAAAATTGGCTATTCTTGCTCAAAAAACCCTGAGTTCACGAGCATTGCTGGGAGAAGGGCAAGGCTGAGCCCAAATCCTGCCAGTTCTTCCCACTGCCCAGCCCTGGGACACCCCAGGGATGGGCAGAGGCATAGCTTGAAATCTCTTCTGGAGGCAGAGTGGCTGCTGAGACTGTCCCCAGGGCTGGCTGAGCCATGGGGAGGAGGGACAAGCTGGATTTGCTGCCTGTGAACAGCCCTGACCATGGCTCAGCTGGTGACACTGCAGGGCTGCTGTCCCCCTCTCTGTCCCCACCTGGGGACTTGCATGGCCTGGGGACAGAGCTGAGCCATCCCTGTGCTGCCCTGGGGACTTTTCCAGGGCTGTGCTGGTGCCCAGGGCAGCCAGAGGATCCTTGGTGCCCACCTTGCTCTGCACACTCTGGATCTTGAGGTGTGCAGACACTGCTCTGCATGGAAATGGGCATGGAAAACAATTGCTGCTGGATCCCAGATGGGAATGCTGGATCCTGGATCCAGCACTGGGTTTTCAGACCTTAAAAAAAGGCCCTGTCTGGTGCAGAGCCCCTCTGTGTGTTCATCGTAGGCTGCTCTGCACACGCTGGATCCCAGGGTATGCAGACACAACTGTGCATGGAAATGGGCATGGAAACCACATTCCTGCTGCATATCAATGGGACTGCTGGATCCTGGGTTTCCAGACCCCTCAAAAAAGGCCCTGTCTGATGTCAAACCCCTCTGTGTATTGGTTGTTGGGGCTGGTGAGCACGTGGCCGTGGATTCTGTCTGCAGGCTGTGAGCAGGGAATGTGTCTCTGCTGGATAATTGGCTTTTTTATTGCACAGTCACTTATCCCCGTTCTCCTCTGATTAGAGAAATACCCTCAGTGACTTTCTGGAGAGCTTTCAGGCTCTGCTGTTTATGCACTGTGGGGGAGGAGAGAGAATTTGGGATAATTTTGTTTTCTCTCTGTTTAGCTGACTCTGAGGCTGGCAGCTGATTGAGTTTAACCCCAGTGATTCTGGAGCAGCACAGCTGCCTCCTGCTCCCGCCTGCATCTGGGAAAACCTCCAGGATTTTCTAATGGAATCAAATCTGCTTAGAGGGGCTCAGAGCAGAGGGTTTGGGGGGTGGGGATGAGACCAAAATGAAGCTTTTTTGCAGTCTGTGGATCCACATTTTCCCCATTTTGCAGCAAGGGACTAGAAAACTTGGATAGAGTCCTGCAAACTTTACCAGGAGCTAACCCAGGTCTCCAAATCTTTCTGCTGTTTTCTTGCCTGGATTTCTCGTTTCCCTCTGCTGCTTCCCTCTCTCCCAAAGCTCCTCTTCCCTCCACACAGATCCGTGATGTCCCTCTCCCATGGCTGAGTTTTTCCAGGGCTGGACTTGCTGAGAGGTCTCAGGAATGATGTTCAGGTTTTGCAGAGCCAAGCTGCTCCTGCTGGGAATTCTGCCCTGGATTGACAGAGCTGTGCAGAGCCAGGGGCAGGGGATGTAATTCCCGTGGGGCATGTGGAGGTTTCACGGGAATGAATTTCAAGCCTGGAGGTTGCATTTGAAGTTTCCAGGTGGAGAGGAGGCGGGAGCTGGGCTGTGGGTGGGAGGGAGGGGCAGCTTCAGCCTGGAATTCAGCTTTGCTGGTGCTGCCTGGCTCATTCAGAACATATTTCCTCGCTGTTCCCTTCCTTTGACGAGGGAGCAGCTGAATTCCTCTCACAGCAGGCAATGGAGAAAGGAGGAAAATCTGATGGAAGCTGCAGCAGGAGCTCCTTGAGGGGGCTGAGAGAGGCTGAGCAGGAGGCTTGAGCACAATTCCCTGGAATTACTCCAGGGAGCTTTCCCTGCTGCTCCCAGTGATGCTAGACAAAATCTTCAGTGCTCTGGAGGTGATTGCTTGGGAGAGGAGATTTGGTCCCACATGAGCTCTGCTTCACAGACCTGAGGCTTCTGTGGAGCTGCTCCTAAATTTGAGCTTGCAGATGTCACCACCTTGAGGCTCTGGCAGTCCCTGGGCTGTCCTTGGCCACTGCCTCAAGGCTCTGTCAGTCCCTAGGCTCTCCTTGGCTTGGTTGGATTCGTTATCCTTGATTCAGTTGGTTCTTTAGGGGTCAGGACTTGCTGTTCTCAAGTCATTGCTGATGTGACACACGATCACTCTGAGGTGGCCTCGGTGGTGTGTCTTGTTCTGTCCATTCACCTGAATTTATCCAGGGTTGCCAGTGCACAAATCCAGCTCCGTCAAATTTCCATTTTTCCAGGCCAGTGGTTTTCCAGCACTGGGGATACCCAGCCCATGCCATCCCCTCGGTGGCTGTGCTCCAGCTCGGGCGTGTGCCCCTGCTCCCTGTGCAGGAGTTCCTGGGGCTGCTTCCAGCTGGGATGAGCTGATCCCATGCCAGGAAATGCCTCCTGATCCTGAGCCAGGTGCAAAACGAACTCGGAAGGGCATCCCTGGTGAGAGGGGGCAGAGAGAACTTCAAGGGTTCCAGGAACAAGGAAGAAATTTCTTGCTCTGGTTTTGTGGGATCAGAGATCCTCAGGAGGTTTTGGGCTGTGCTGGGCTGTGAACTCCTACCTGGAGGGCTGCCACACCCAGGGACAGTTTAAATAAAAGGAGTTGAAATAAAGGGACAATTGAAATAAAGGGACAGTTTAGCCCAGCCCATGTCACCAGGATTTGGGGTGACATCTCTGCTCCCCCACCACACCTGCAGCCCACAGAAGTGGCAGAACACCCACAGCTCCTCATTTCCCTCATCACCAAGGGCATTTCTGCATTGGTCCCCCTCCAGCTCTGCTCTCTCCACTCCCTCAGCTGGGAGGATTCCCATAGGGATGCTGCTCCCCTGCCTCTTTTGTGGGATCTATGGATCCTTTTGTGGTGCAGATTCAGCCACAGGGACACCCTGGGAGCAGGATGTTCCTCAGGAGTGGCGAGCAGGTGGAGGCAGCTGAGGAGGAGCAAAGCTCCTTCCATGGGGCAGGAGACCAAGCACAACAATTAAAATTGCTCCAGGGAGCCTTCCCTGCTGCTTCCAGCGGTGCTGGACAAATCTCCAGGGGTCTGGAGGTGATTCCATGGGAGAGGAGATCTGTCCCACATGAGCTCTGCTCCACAGAGCCAAGGCTTCACTAAAACCCCAGCAGAGCTGGGATGTGACACTTGTCACCCATCTGATCCAAAATCTGCGAGCTGGAAGGGTTTGAGGCTGGAATTCCAGAGGATCTGGAGGGAGCAGGGAATCCACTGCCAGCTGCCATCCGGGCATGTTTCCAGAGCTCTCCCAGTGCAGTGGAGGTGGCGGAGCCTTTGCCTGATGCTCCAAACCAGGCTCTGGATCTCCTGCTTGAGCCTGGATTTTGGTGGAACTGCCCCAAGGGTTTCCCAGGATTGTATGTGTGGCTGGAATTCCTTTAGAATATCCAACAGAATCTGAATTGTTTCCCAGCTCCATCAAATTCCCATTTTTCTGGGCCAGTGGAACTGTCTTTGGAAATCAGTGGGTCTCCTGCAGGTACAGGGAAGGACCCAGAGCTCCAGCAGTGTGGGGAATCCCACACAGACCTGGACGTTCACCTGGATCCGGTTCCCTCCTCACAGCACGCACTTGGATCTTGTGCTTCCCATGGGCTCCCAAAAAGCTGGAGACACCTTTGGGAAGCCCCACTCCTTTCCAGAGGTGTAGGAACAACCCTGACCAACCCCACCCGTGGCTCCCACGGTAGAGTTTGTCCCCGCTGTTTGCCTAACCCACCTCTTTTTGGAGCCGTAGTTCCCCCACCTCGTTGTCCTTGTGTCCGTCCACCCCGAGGCGCGTGTGCGCACACACACACACACCAATTTAACGAGCGACTAATTAACACATTTTGGCTTCCATCCATCCAGAATGGTGATGTTGGGGTGGTGGTTTTGAGTCGTCCTGTGTCTTTTCTTGCAGCTTCTGAGGCCTCCCTGTAGCCGGTGGGTTCCCACTGATGCCCAAGGCATCACCACCACCCCCATAGTGCCTGACTCTGCCCAGTTCACCATAGATGTCTCATTTTTGACCAAGCTGTCTGTTCAGTGGTGATTTTGTTGCTGTGGTTGTGCTATTTTTTTGTTTGATGGTTGTCTTTCATCAGTTATTTTCACTTTCTCCCTCGAGCTCTGCCCTCTGGCAGCCCGACTGACTCCTGTTTTTTCTCCCCACGCCACCCAGATCAAAGTGGTGAATGCGTTCCGTAGCTCCCTGTACGAAGGCCTCGAGAAACCCGAATCCAGAAGCTCCATCCATAACTTCATGACTCACCCGGAGTTCATCCTGGAGGAAGACGAGCCTCGGACACCATTCCTTGACGGCACCGAAGACGAGCCCGAGCCTGACGGACTCCAAAAGCGAGGTGGGGGCAGCCTGAACAGAAACAACAACGCTGTGGACAGCGAGTTCAGCTTCCCAGAGCCCGGGAGCCCCTTCCACAGCCTGGAGACATCTGTTTGACCTTAGAACTTGGAATTCCCCCTCCTCCTCCTCCTCCTCCTCCTCCTCCTCGTCCACTGCAGCCCTGTGTGATCCTGGCTCCAGTAACTGATCACACGCTGCAGTCAGTCCGTGTCAAACTGCTCATGCCTGTATCATCATCTGGGGGTTTTATTTTTTTTTGGGGGGGGGGGGGGGTTCTTTTTGTTTTGTTTCTTTTTTTTTCTTTTTTTTTTTACCATTCTTTAGCAGTGGGAACCAGAGTACCACCACGCTGGGTGTTGGGAGAGAGGCTAAGCCAAAAAAAAAAACCAAAAAAACCAATTGTGCATCTCCATCCCTGATTTTCTGTGGTACTCACCCAGGGGAAGCTGCCAGGTTCTTTCCTCTCCAAGAGTTGGGCTCCAGGCACCTGGAGCCAGGGGGTTTTCACTTTGGAAAAATGCATGTTCCAAGGAAATTGAAATTGTTGTAGTCTTACACGCCCTCAGCCCAAAGGCTGGGGGTGCACTTGTGACTTGATTTTATTTTTATGATTTTGGTAGGGGGTTTTTTTCCACTCGTGGTTTTTAGGAGTTTTTCTTGTAACGTTGGGGTTTGCTCTTTGCTTGTGGGATTTTCCCCCTTAGCCAGTGGGAAGTGGGGAGGGGCAGTCACCGCTCCAGTGCGAAAATCAAGGAATAAACTAAAAAGTCCCAGCCAGAGGAAGGTGTTTACTCCAAGGCTGAGAGATCGAGGGATGCCCACCAGTCTTCCACCTTTGAAAAATGGTACCTGGCCTTTTTCCAGCTCCCCCTCTGTGTGTGCCCACATGTTTTTCTCTCTCTGTTTCCAAACTGGGAGATGAGAAATGAAGGTGGCTTGGCTCTAACCTTGCCGGGGGGGCGAGATTCTGATTTTCCTGCAAAGGTGGAGGTGAAACTGCCACAGAAAAGGTGGAGAGAACCCTCCATTTGTAAGGGATGCACCTTCTTCCTGAGGAATTTTAGGAGAGGCCTCTATACTGCTCTTGGTCAGGGGGGAAACTCAGTGAAAGGATTTTTGCAGCTCTCCCAGCTCCTGCCCTCCAGAGCAGAGGGATTTTTTGCCCTTTTTCTGTGCTGTTGGGGTCCAGCACCCCTCAGCCTCGCAGTGCCAGCTCCAGGGAAGTGCTGAGGGACCTGGGAGGAGGCTCTGGCTGTGCCCAAAAGCCGTGGGAGGCTGAGTGGAGAATACTGAGGGCACAGTGGATCCTGAATCCTGGGAGGGATCAATCCAGCTGTCTCCTGATCCAGTGGAAGGACAGGGAGGCCCATGGATGATCCCTGATTTTCCTGGAGGTTTGGCTTGGGTGGCTGCAGGTCTTCCAGAGAAGGTGCTGCTGGAGGCTTGGCCTCGCTTCGCCGCTTTTTTGGAGGTCATCTCTTCCCCTCGAGCTCTGCCTCACCTCCACCCCTCAGAATAATCCAGTGAGAGTCCCTTTCCTTGGAGTTTGCTCTGAATTGTCCCTCTGGTGATCCCTGGAGCAGGAGGCTCTCCTTCCCCTGCTGGTGGTGATCCTGGCCTGGGGGAAGCTCTGCCACCTCCCTGCTCTGGTCCATCCCCTCTGGCTCGCTTGGGAGCAGAGGGAATGTGCTGGAAGCACCTGTCCGAGGTCATTCCCGCCCCTGGGAGTGCGGAGGTTTTTTTTTTGGGAAAGGCTGGGTCTGGCTGGGTTCTCCTCCCCTTTCCTGTCAGGAACGCACAGCGGAATCTCCTGTGCCTTGTCCGAGCACTGCCTGCAGCACCTCCTGCCACGTCAGGGCCCAGATCTTTGCCAAAATTTAAGTGTTCCTTAAACCATAACACAAACCAAGTGTCTTTGCTTCGCCCCCAGCACCGCCTCGTCCTTCCTGGCGTGGGAGGAGGAGGGAAGGATGAGCTTGTTCCTGCTGAGGAAAAGTCCTTAAATCCCGAATATCCCGAGTGTCCCACCCTGGTGCTGGCGAGCTGGGCTTTGTTCACTGCCAACAGCAAGAAGAAATTGCCACCACTGCCCATCCCCAGTGCAAATTCAGTGTCCACCCCATGCTCAGCTCCTCTGTCCCTCCCTCCCCAAAAAATTAACCACAGGGGAGTGAGGGGATCTTGGGTTAAACACCAGAAAAAAAACAAAATGAAAAAAAGCCCCAAACGAGGGGTGGTTGTGGGGTTTTGGTTCTGTGCTAAAGGTGACGTTGCTTAAAAAAAAAACAACCAAAAAACAACAAAAAAAAAATCACTTTTTCTATTTTAAATACTTGCAGAAAAAACCAAAAAAAAAAATATATATGGTGTTCTTACAAGCTTACATAAATATTTATTGAATACTTTTGGGGGGGATGCACCAATATTTTTTTTTCTTTCTTTTGATATTTTTTTAAAACCTCACACCGGTTGAAAAAAAAAAAAAAAAAAAAAAAAAAAAAAAAGAAGAAGAAAGACTCGAACCAACAACAACAACTTCAAGCCAACTTTGGAGGCTCTCAAAGTCACTCCCAGAAATCTGTGACTGGCAGGGTTTGCCACAAAGGTCTGGTTGTTCCTTTAGTTTGCTCTATTTTTGTCGTTCTAGTTTCCATTTTAGGAGTGGGGGGAGGGAGAAATAAAGCTATATAAATATTATGAAAAAAAAAGAAAAAAAATCTAGTTTTCTTTAGCTCAGAAACTGATATTTTTACGTCAGCCATATGTATTTTGTTTAAAGAAAAAAAAAAATAAAGAACTCTCCAGTCCCGCCACTGTGTGAGGGCAGTTGCAAGGGACACTTTAATTAATTCCATGGATTAATTCAGCCATCGGATGCCAGTCAGCTTCCTTTTCTCTGAGCAGCCATCTTTCTACTAGACGTGAGTTGAATGACACAAATGGAGTTTTTTTATATAAATAACTATAAATTATGTTGGTGTATGGCTGGTTGCTTCAAGTATAAATGTTTCTCGTGCAGATTTCCTGTAAAGTTATTTCTTTTTTTTTGGGTTAAGTTTCAGTGATATCCTGGCAGCAGCTTGGCTTAAGTTATTGAGGACATTACACAAAAAAAAAAAGAGATTTGGGAGATTGGTGCTCCAAAAAAAAAAGGCATGGTTGGTGGCACAGACTTTTGGGGACTCTTTGCAACATGCCTTGACTAGGGGGAGATATAAATATATGTATAAATATATATTATTATGAATAATTTCTGTTTTTTTGCTTTGTTTGAACTGCCACGAGTGCGCATGGAGCAGGGGAGGGACAGCGCCATGCTCGCCAGGAAGCAAAGCCACCCCCTTCCCTCCTCGTTGTGATCCGTGTTCAACTTGCCTTGGAATGCTTTGTTATTAAAACACTCTGAACATCCTTCTGCATCCAGTTCTTGATCCCAGCAGGGCCCTTTGGTGGCGGATTTTCCGTGGATTTTCTGTGGAATTGGCGGATTGGTACCAAAGACATCCCACCGTGGCCTGTGTGCAGTTTGCTGGCCAGGCAGCTCTTGAGGTGTTTTCGCTTTCTCCTGCTGAGGTTTTTATGATTTGCACAGGGAGAAGGGTGTGGGGAGGGGGTTTAATTTCAATTTTTTTTCCCCAGAAGGTTTTCCGTGCAATAAAGCTTCCGTGCAATGAAATTTCCCAACTGATCTCAAGAAGGAAACAAACTAAACCATATTTTAGCATGGGCGGCCTTCATGGCTTTTCCCTCCCCTGGGCCTGGAGGGCTCAGCCCCTCTCTGAGGGTCACCTGAGGGGATGGCTGGAAAAAAACCCATCCCAAGTGCAGGAGGGCATCTCCGAGGTGCCACTGCCACCTCCTGTCACCCTCTGTGACCACAGGCACCACCCCAGGTCCCTGAAAGGTTTTTGTCCCTCAGGGGGGACACCTGGACCTGCATCACTTCTGCTCCACCCTCAAGCCCTCTTGGAGCTCAGAGCCCCCAAAATGCCCTCTGGCAGCCCCGGATCTCCCCTCAGGGCACAGGGATGTGGGGGAATCTTTTTCCTGCTCCTTCCCCACCCAAACGGGGATTTTGGCACCTCTTCCTCTCCAGCATCCTCCCTTCACCCCAACTCTGCTGTGCCCCAAATCCTCCAACTTTCATCCAGCAAAGCCCATGGCTAAAACTGCCTTTAGTTTATTTCCTCCCCTTCAATAAATATATATATATATACAGTCTGAACTCAACATTTATGTGTGTGTGTATATATATTTATCCAATGCTCTCACAAAACAGAACGACTTTCCTTTGAAGAGGGCACGTGGAGCTGAGTTTTTCTTTTTTTTCCTCAGTAACTCAGTATAATAAGCACTGGTATTTTTGTATAAAAAATGGGAGAGGGGAAAAAGAAAAAAAATAATAAAATACAAAAGACTGAATATTATGTGGTATGCATGACATTAAAAAACAAAACAATGGTGGTTTCAAAGCAATATGTACCCTGGTGTGTTTGCCATATCCTAGAGTCCAGCTTAAAGTGCACCTGATCTGTATTGCATTTTGATATTAATCTCTATGTACAATGTTTTGCATGTAATTTATATGGATCTTGGGAGAAAAAAAAAAAAAAGAATCTGAATGAATTGTCTGTTGGCTTCTTCTGAGAAAACAGACTCCAAGCAGAGATAATACTCCAAAGTGGAAGCAGCAGAGTGGTTGAGCGGTGGGAAAAGGGGATGCAGTGAAAAAAACAAAAAAAGAAGAGGGAGAAGGGAAATGGTTTGGAATCAATAAAGCTTTGGCTGTTGAGCGGAAACAATGCAAGTGCATCCAGAGAATAAAATGTGCCCACGTGTAACTGTGCCATCCTCCGTGTGTCTGGCAGTTCGGGGAATCTATCCCAAACCCTCCCCAAGGAATGGCTCCATCCCGGTGAGGTGGAAAGGGACGGGGATCCAGTCCAACCCAAGCTCCCCTCAGCACAGGGTTTCTGTCATTTAGTCACGTCTTCTTCCACCACTTCCAAGCAAAGTCCCTAAATTGCTGCCAAATGCCACCAGGATGGTGCAGCTGGGCCCTGAGGTGCTGCCCTGGATCAGGGATCCTCCCTTTTCCCATTCCTTGTGCTGTGTGTGGAGCTGCTGAGGTGTCCTTGGTGGAGATGGGATCTCCATCTCCTTGGGATTGACTTCATGCCGCGTCCTGCTTCTAGAACTGAGTGTCCCTTCCCTCCAAAGAGGAATTTTGTCCAGAAAAGAAGGGAAATGGGAAATAAAAGCAACTTAAATCTTCTCATTCCCACTTAGATCCTCTCATTCCCAAGCATTGTTTGCACTGGAGCTGTTTTTTCTGGAGAAGCAGTGTCTTCTCCAAGTCAATACCCTGGGCCATGATGAGAAAATCCCAGTGGGCTGAAAGAAAATTCAATCCCAAATGTCTCCAAGTTGATCCTTGGAGATGATTCCAAGGGACAGGAATGGGGTGTAAAAGCTTTGTTGTGCAGTGTCCCCCTCTTCCCTGCTTTCCCAGGGAGGTATTCATGCCCACAGTTCTTACATAAAAACAACAGCCACAATTACTACTTCTTTTTTTTTTTTGGTAAGCATAATCTGGGCTGGATGCAAAAAACCGAAACAAACCAAAAACCAGAAACGAAAAAACCAAACATCCAAGAAAGGGCTGAGAACTCAGAGTATCTTCCAGTTTGGAATTCACATCCCTGAGGAGGCGTGAGGGAGGGGACGGCACCTCGGGGGCTGCGGGCAGTGCGGCTCTGGCAGGGAGTGGGGACCATTCTTGGGACGTCGGGAGGAATTTCCTCATGGAAAGGGCGGCCAGGCTTCGGAAGGGACTGCCCAGGGAGGTCTGGAGTTCCCCCCCAAGCCCTGGAGGTAACAAGGAAGGACTGCACACAATACAGGGCTCTGGGCGATCGGAAACACCTTGATGATCCTGGAGGGATTTTCCAAACTAAATTCTGCGGGCACACAGCAGGGTAGAGAAACACGACTCTGCTCGCCTCACACGGAAACTCCTCCACCCCCTCCGCCTTTCTGAGGCTTTTGGAAGGATTTTTGAAGCGCGGAGAAACAAAACCACAGAAAAATCCGCCCCCGCTCCGCCTCATGCGCTGGCCCGCCCTTTTCCTTCCCGTCTGGCGGATGAAGCCACTTCCGGCCGCCATCTTGGCAGCGGCCGCGCTGAGGCTGCGCGCGCGCCGGGCGCCATCTTTGAGCCGGGCACCGGGGACGCAGCGGCGGCGGCGGCCCTGGCGGAGCGCGGCGACAGCGACACGGCGGCCCCCGGGGGCTCGGTAAAACTCCCCGATCGACCGTAAATAGAGCGCTTCAGAGCCCCGCGGCGGCTGGTGGGAGATGGGGGGACGCGGAGGGGTGGGGGGTGCTGGCCCAGTCCCGGCTCCTCCGCAGGCCGCGCGTCCCTCGCGCTGTCCCCACAGCGGGAGGGGGCGCTGAGGGGTGAGGTGGATTTAGTTGAATTAGGTGGGAATAAAGCGGGTTTGAGGTGGGTTTTCTACCTCTGGGGCTTTGGGGAAGGAGGAGCTGCCTGCCCGGGGTAGGCCCGAGGCCTTTCCTTAGGGCTCGTCCCCCCTTCCAAATTTGCGCTCCTAGCTCAGGTGCTCTGTAAATCTCCTCATTTTCAGGCAAAACCTCGTTCCTTCCTGTTGTAGTAACGCTTCTAAAGGGTATTTCTAATGTAGTCACCTAATTACTCCTCATTCCCTAAAGGAACTTCAGGAGCTGAGTAACTCGGGATGCAGCCGGGCTGAATTCCTCCCGTAGGTTGTTAAAAACAACAGATTCGGTGAATTTTTCGGGGGCTTTTCTTGTGTTTTAAAGGTTGGAGCTGAGAGGTTTCTGCTTTATGACGTCGATTTTCGTTATGGAAACGCCAGAAGGAGTTGTTTTTCTGTTGTTGCAGGGATCAGAGCCTCCAGGTTATTCCCAGAATTGCACTCTGGGTCAAACTTCCTATATAAAACCCGGTTTTATTTGGCTGTTAAAAAAAGAAAAAAGAAAGGCGTTTTCCTGAGGAATAAAGGATTTTGGGGTTGAATTTGGGCACGCCTGAAGTAGGGCAGGTGGGCTGGAGTGTTTTGCTGGATGTGTCCGGGAGTTTACCAGGTAAAACTTCCTGTTGGTGTCACTTCCTGGCTCCAATGACACTTTTCCAAGGTGAAATCCAGGGGAAGTTGAGTCTTTTTGGGATTTAATAAAACATTCCCCTGAAGGGGAGGAATTGTCACAGGAAATCGCTGCCAGGCCCTGGGGTTGAGGTCAGAAATATGGGGGGTGGCAGAGAAATAAGTTTATTTTCTTTAATTATTCCTATTTTGTTCAAGAATGGATGTAGCAGTTTCCCATGGTTTGGGATTGATTACTGAGGAGGGAAAGCTGGAGGACAGTGAAAAAAATGGTTAAAAAGGGTGTTAAAATGTGGAATTCCTGGTGCTTTTCCTTCTTTGTCACCTCATGAACAGGAGGTGAATCATCAAATGGCGTTGTCAGGAATTCAAGGCAGAAATGAAGTAGCAGGGGAGCTTTTCCAGGGAAATTTGTGGTCTTTAAATCCAAGAATTCCTCAGAGGGAGGTGCAGGAAAATTTATGTCTGGTGTTTTTATTTATTTTCCCTTTAAAATAAAATGTTTGTGTTGGGGTTTTTTTGGCCTGGATTTTCCTGATCCTCAGCTGCTGCATTTTTTATTTATTTTATTTTTTACAAATATTTGGTTTAAAAATATTTTGCTACAAAAATTTAAATGGAAGTCTGGACGAGAAAGTGTTTCAAATTCTCTTTAATTAATTCGAGACCTGCTGAGTGCACCAGAGTTACTCATTTTTATTCAGATTTTAAAATTGTTTTGATTGCCACCCTGACACCAGTTGAAAATTAGAGAAAAAAATAAAAGGTTTTAAATGAACCTTTTTTATAATTAAATTTCCTTGATGGAGTTTAGAACTTTGCAGGGGGTTTGGTTGATTTTTTTCTGTTGTGTTTTTTTTTTAAGGTTTTATTCCCATTCTTTAAACAAGATTCAGACTCTGAACTGGAATATGGAAAAATGTGGAAGGCAAAATGCTGATTTAGTTTATAAAGGAATTAAACCTGAAGGGTTTTTCTTTTCCCCCCAGGGTGATGGATGTAGGAATGTTGCATTTTTAGGTGTGTCTGCCTGAAGAAAGGAAATTTCACCTTCCAGCCTGGGAATTCCTCCTGATTTGGGTTGGAATTCCTGCTCCCAGCCGGGAAGGATCCCTAATTCCCATGGATTTCAGTGTTACCTTGAGCAAACCAAAGAATTTCAGGCTTGAAATGTAATTTTAACTCCCAAGAGTATTGGGGAAAACACCAGAAAAAGCGCTGAACTTCCACAAGAAGGAGCTCCAGGAATTCTTAGGAGTAGATTCCCGGTAACCTCAGTGACCCAGAATCTGAGTTTGAAAGTCCAAAAGTGAATTTAACCCCTTGGAGATGGAAGAAAGGGAGGGAAGCCTGCACTTAATTCCTGTTTTATTCCCTTTGTCAAGCATTCAAAAAAAACCCCAATCACTAATATGAAAATCCAACTTTTCCACACTTTATTTTAGATTTGGGAAAGTTTCCTGGCCAAAAAAAAAAAAAGTCCTGGGAAAATTCCCTAGTGTTTCTGTGAGTAAGATTCCAACTGTTTTTTCTTAACCTGTAAAGAACAATTTCATTCAGTTTTGTCCTCCCAAAGCCAGAAACCCTTTGCACAGAAATGTCAGAGGGGTAAAAATTACTTTTATTTGGATTTTAGCTGGTTTGGTTGCAGGTTGTATGGAAAAGAACCCTAAAAATTTGATTTTTATGGGAATATCCAAGTGAGAGGTGGGATTCACATGAAAAAAAATGCTGAATAAAATCAATTTTTGGTGGCATCAAAAACCCCAATCGACTTCTCAATTGGATCCAAGGCAAGATAATGATGGATAAATGGATTAGGGAACAGCACAAATGGCAAAATTGTAATATTTGATAGAAAAACCAACTAATTTCTGACCCAAATTCCCAATCTGTGCAGCCACACTGCTCCCAAAGGAACCCCTGCTTCCCAAAGCTCGCTGCTCCTGCTTTTCCTTCAGTGAGGGGTGGAGCCATTCCCAAGGGGTGGATGGATGTGGATGGATGTGTTTGTCCCCTGTGCTGTCACCGTCTTCCCAAATCCCCTCTGACCACCATCACCTCATCCAAAATTCCAGAAATAATCTCATTTTTCCCCGATTTTCTCCCAGTGAAAGACTGACCTGCAGTTTGATGTGGGAAATGGGCCAGAATTCCTGGGGTTTTTGCTGGTTTTATCCTTGTTCTGCTGTCCCACCCTCTTTTGGAGTGTGTATAAACACATTTATGGGTTTATACACACAG
>VWYI01014331.1:51944-78319 GCA_013399455.1 Anthoscopus minutus | reverse complement strand
AAAAAAAAAAAAAAGGAAAAAAAAAAATTCTTTCTGCCCCTTTGTTGTTCATTCACGGACTCCTTCGGCCTACAGGAGAGGGGAACTGCATGGCTGGGAAGATCAAAGCCTGTGTGCAAGGTGGCCAGGTGGGTGAGCTCCTAAATCCTCTGGGATTGGGAAAAAATCCACGAGTGTGGAGCTTGGGTGGAGTGGAAATGGTCATTGCCCTGCTCAGGTCGATGGATCCCAATATTTCTGATTAATGTTGTAAAAATCTTGTTTCAGAATCCATTGGTAGGGCTTGGTTTGAGATGTTCTGTTGTTGATTGTGTCAATATTATCATTATTATTATCATTAGTATTATTATGTGGTTATTATTGACCTCTAATTTTAATTAAAGTCCAATTTGCCATGGGAAATAAGAGGTTATGTTAATAAGGTGGAATAAGAAGTGATGATGATATGTTATGGAATCACTGTTATTGATAACTCAGAATTGCAGCCAATTTTTGAAGAACTTGGGGCACTAAAATGAAAGTTCAATTTCCCATGGGAAATAATAGATTATATTAATAGATTGTATTAATAGATTTATTAATAATAATTATTATATTAATTATGTTTGAGATAATACATTGTAATATTTTATATAGATTATATATTTATATTAATATTTAACACTTACATTTGTCTATTTAAATTTATGCCTCTAGATTCAGTTTATAGTAAATTATTGATGGCATTAATTTTTAGATTGACTATTTGTGATTATTGATAATAATTATTTTAATGTATTTATATATTTTATAGATTGTATTTTGACAACTCAAAATTGCACCCAGTTGTGAAAGAAACTGAGTCACACCCTTAAATTAATGTTTAATTGCAAATAGGAAATAATAGATTATACTCATGGTGTGATGTAATATAATGTACCAAAGTTTAATATCAAATATGAAATAATATATTAATAACATGGTGTCAAGTAATATGTGAAAACACATTTTGTTGACTGCTCAAAATTACAACCAGTTTTTTAAGAAACTAGATCACAAAAACTTTTGCATGAAAATTTAATTTCAGATGGGAAATATTGTGTTAATAATATAGTGTGGAATAACAGATGACAAAATATTTTTATGTCTTTGATAACTTAAAATTGCACCCAGTTTTTAAGGAAATTAGGTCACTTTTGGGTCACACCATAGAATTAAAGTTTCATTTCAAATGTGAAATAACTGATGGTAATAATTAATGTGAAATAATATCTGACAATAATGAAATATTCTTGTATCATTAATAATTCAAAGTTTCACCCAATTTTTGAAGAAGTGCCTTTCTTTTGGGTCAGACCATAATTTTTCTCTGCCTCAAGACCTGGAACTTTTAGTAAGGTCACAAATTAGAATTTAAGCTGACAAGATTCCAGCAGTTTTGGACAAATCTGCCTAAAAATTTGTCTACATTTCCCAAACTACTGCATGTTAAAAATGGATTTTTAGACAAATTTGGCTTAGGTTTTGTGTCCATCTGATTTCAAGTCATTCCCACCCTCCAAAGATAAATCAATTAATAGGAACCAGCTCCAAAAATAACAGGTTTTGGTGCTGATCCTTTTCTTTAGGGTTACTTTTAAAAAGAAGCTGTTACTGCTAAGCCAGAAGAAGCCTTTGAAGCAAAGCCAATTCTTGCCCAGGCTGGAGGAGAGCCCTGAGAGGGAGCAAACCCTGAGCTTTTCCAAGGATTTCTGCAGCATGTCCAACCAGGGAGACGACTGCTACTTCTACTTCTACTCCACCTGCAACAAGGTGAGTTGGGTCCAAATCCCTTTGGAATTCCTTCCTTTGGAATTGCCTTTTTAATTTCCAAGCAAAGAGCAGCAAGAGTGAAGAAATCAATTCCTCTTAATTAATTAATTATTCATCTCTGTGTTCTAAAAACTGCATTTTTTTAAAGCTGTGTGATTTCCATCCCTTTCCAACACCGTTTTTTTTTAACCTGTGTGCTTTCCCCATCCCACTTTTTTAACATGCTTGCTTTTCCCACCCTGTTTTTTTTTAAGCTGTGGTGATTCTCCTTTCCAAGCCTGCTTATTTTTTGAGTGGGGATTGTTTTTTTTCCCATTTTTTCGCTGATTTCATGTGAATTTCAGGGAGATTCCTGTGCCTTCCGCCACTGCGAGGCCGCCCTGGGCAGCGAGACCGTCTGCACCCTGTGGCAGGAGGGCCGGTGCTTCAGGAATGTCTGCAGGTTCAGGCACATGGAAATCGATGTGAGTGCTCCCTAAAAATCCTCTCCTCATCCTAAAAAAACCTGGCAGAGCTTCCCAGGGATGCAGGGGGGCCTTTTCCAGCAGGGATTTTAGTTATCAGGAAGGAAAAAAATTAAATTTTTAAGTTGTTTCACAGCAGGAAATGTTTGTGTTAAATGCTGTTGTTCTCAAAAGTTTTGCCAGAGCAGCCACATGGATCCCACTCCTTAAATGTGGTGGGAAACAGGTTGCTGAGAGCTGGGAAGTGGCCCTGGATTTCTCCCCATGACTTTATCCTGAGCTCTTGGATTTGTACAGGTTGGGGAGACAGAAAAAAAATGGGAAGGAGCTAAAACTCTAAAAGATAAATTCATGTGGCTTTACCAGCAGTTGAAATCTGAAAATTGAATTTTTTTCCCTGTAAATAATCCCATTATTGTGGATTTTGTATTAATTTAACTCCATGACAGTCCTGTCTTTTCCAGCTGAATGATAGAAAAAAATCCAGATAAATTCCATTTTCCCAGACTCCCAAACCTTGTCTGCAAGCCCTGAAATACTTTAACTACCCTTTGGAATGAATTTCACCCCTTCCCTGTGGCCTGTTGACAAACTGAGTCAGTTTGCAGATCCAAGGGAGAATTCCCTGAGCTTGGATTTGTGGTTTTTCCATCAGAAAAAGCGGAGTGAAATCGCCTGTTACTGGGAGAACCAACCTGGAGGCTGCCAGAAGCACAACTGTGCTTTCCACCACACCAAGGGACGTTATGTGGATGGGCTCTTCCTTCCCCCCAGCAAAAGTGAGTTTTCCACCTCTTTTTTCCTTGAAATATCCAGGAATTCTTGGTGAATATTCCATGAAATTGTGTGGAGGCTCAAGGAATTGTTTTATGGCTGAGGAGGAGTTTGCAGTCAGGGGAGTGGAGTGAAATTCTGATTTTGGAATCCTTTTCCTGCTCTGTGCTTGTTGATTATTGCTTTTCAAGGTTTTTGTTCCCCTCTCCTCTAACCCCTGCGTGGGTGGGGAATAAGGAACTGAATCCAGGAGTGTTCTGTTACGAAGTTTACAACATTTGGGGTCAATATTTAGGATTTCTGAGTCACATTTGAGGGTATTTTTTCAGCCATGCTTCCTGAAAGGGAGGTTTGGAGTCAGGGGAATGGAGTGAAATTCTAATTTTAAAATATTTTCCTTCCTCTGAACTGGGTGATTTTTGTTTTCAAGGTTCCTTTTCCCTTCTCTGATCCCCTTATGGGTGGGGAATAAGGAACCAAATCTAGATGTGTTCTGTTACCAAATTTACAACTTCAGGTTCAAATTTTGGAATATTTTTCCTTTTCCAGCCACTCTTCCAAGCCCTGCTGAGGCTGCAGAGGACGAGGTGAAAATGGTGCAGCTGCAGCAGAACAAACTCTCGGTTCAATCCAACCCCTCCCCACAGCTCAGGGGGGTGATGAAAGTGGAAAACTCCGAGAATGTCCCCAGTCCCACCCATCCCCCAGTGGTCATCAATGCTGCAGATGATGATGAGGATGATGATGGTGAGAAATCTTTAAATTTATTTTAATTATTTTTGCTTTAAATTGAGATAGAAATCACGTGGCGGTTTCAGGTGCAGAAAAGAGCCATAAATATTTTTATGGGTTGAAATAGTGAACTACCTAAAAATGAACCATTTTGGATCAATCCCTACTCCATAAGTGATTTCATTTTGGCTTTGATTTTTCCCTTCCAGACCAGCTTTCTGAAGAAGGAGAAGAAACCAAAACCCCAGTCCAACCACCACCCACAGAAATCCACGATGGACTGAGGGTGATTTCCACCAGGAAATCCAATCCCACTGCAAAACAAGGTATTCCAAGAGCTACAGATTGGGAGGAGAAGCTGACAATAAAATGCAAAATATTCCTAAAATAAAATAGAACCCAGGGATGCTGAATGGAATCCAGGAGTTCATTCTCACCTAAACACATTCCCCAAGCAGGGAAAATCCTCCTGGTTTGGTTTTGTAGAGTTTAAATATCTGAAAATATCCCTTCAGGCATTGTGGAAATCCAGATCCAAGGAATACAGGAATTTTTAATCCCTCTCCATGAATTTTTGCTCAAAAACTGGGTTTTCCCCTAGAGCATGAAAAAAAGTTTCCAGTTTTCCAAAATCCCGCTTGTTCTGGGGCTTTTTAACTCCTGGGAGGTGTTGACAGGTTTTATTCCCAAAATTTTGGGAAGGATTTATGTCAATTTCCTGAACTATTCTGTGCTTCCAGATGACAACTTAAATTTCGGGATAAAAACCCTGGAAGAGATCAAATTGAAGAAACTCAAAGAAAAAGCCAAAAAACAAGGTGGTGAGTTAATATCCCTAAAATCCCTCCTTCCTTATTCTGCCTTCTGTTCATACTTTGGCTTAATCCTGATTTTCCTTGGATAATTTGCAAGGGAAGGAATTATATTTTTTTTTTTTTACAAATTGAGAGATCCTGCAGGGACAGATTTCCATGGTTTTTGGAGGGGCTGCTCTGGCATGTGGCAGCTGATTGGAATTCCAAGGGCAAATCTAAGGAAAATTTGCTAAATATCCTGGTTTTCCACACAGAAGGTCCTTCAGGAGTGGCAGGGGATGCCCTCCAAGCCCGGAGCATTCCTGTGCCAGAGAAGGAAAATGTCCGGACTGTGCTGAGAACTGTGACCCTCTCCTCCAAGGAAGGTAATCCCAAATCCCAGAATTCCCATTCCACAGCCCCAAAATCGAATTGTTGATAATTGGAATAATTGAGATGCGGCGCTGCCTTTCCTGATTCGAATTTTAAAGGAAATTTGTGTTGGAACTGGTGGGAATTTGTAGGTGCTGGTTTTGGTTGGAATTAAAGCTCAGGAAGTTCTGTCATTAAAACCATTTTTATATTTAATGATGTTTATTGTTACTAAGTTATCATTAAAACCATTTGTCCTCCCAGTCCTCCTTCAGTTCCTGTGGTTTGGCAGCCAGAAAATGTCATTTTTTGGGATAAGAGGGTTGGAATGCTTTCGGTGCACTGCAGAGATTATTCCTTGTTTTTAGGGGAGGACCCTGTGATCCAGCTGAATCTTCCTGACAGACTGGGAAAAAGGAAAACCCTCATGGGTGAGAGCTTTTTGAGAAGTATTTACATCAAAACCAGCAATTTCTGGTAGCGACAAAAAAGCAAAATTAAAAATTAAATTAAAAATTCGTCTGGGAGGATTCAGGTTCCTGGGGGATTGTTCTAAACCCTCCTGCAGAGGAATATTCTGAAAGAATTCCTCATTTTGTGTCTTTCTGAAGCTGGGAAAACTTTCCTTCCCCTGAGGAGGAACATTGCTGACAGGCTGGGGAGGAAGGCAGAGCTGCAGGAAAACGCTGACAAGGCTCCAAAGAGAGGCACAGGTACCAAAACCACCTGGATTTCCCACATGGAATTTCTGTTTGGGATTTTCTGTTGGCATTCTCTGTCCAGCTTTTCTGCTGGGATTTTATGTTTGGGATTTTTCTGTCTAGGTTTTTTCTGTTGGGATTTTCTGTCCAGGTCTTTTCTATGTGGGAATTTCTCTCCAGCTTTTCTGTTGGGATTTTCTGTTTGGGATGTTCTCTCCAGGTTTTCCCTTTGGATTTTCTGTTCCTCCTTTCTTCTCCTGCTTCTTTTTGCACATTGATTGAGGGCTCGAGGTCGCTCTGAATCCCACTGAGGTGCTCTCCTGTCTCACTTCCCAGCCAAAATTGGGATTTTTGCTGCTTGTTAACTTTTGCTCTTGGTTTTTAGTTCAAGTCCTGAAGTCCCTGAAGGAGAGGCTGGGGCTGCCCTCTGAGCAGAGCAGCACCGAGACAGGTAAAGATTAGATTTGAAATATTCCTCTTTTTTTTTTTGTTCCCAAGAACTCCCATGCAGCCTTAAACTGGGAATTTTAAAGGGTAACTGGCTTTGATGTGCCAAGTCAAAGTGGTTTAAAGGCAGGAGAGAAGTTGATTGTTCAGGGATTGGGATTGTTCAGCCTGAAGAGGAGGAATTTTGGGATGATCTCACTGTGGCCTGAGGGGAGCCTGCAGGAAAAGTGGAGAGAGCATATTGGGAATGGAGGGGCAGGATGGGGTGAGTGGTTTAGATGGCATTTGGGGAAGGAATCCTTCCCTGGAAGGGTGGGGAGGGGTTGGGATGGAATTCCCAGGGGAACTGTGGCTGCTCCTTTCCCTGGGAGCATCCCAGGCCAGGAATGGGAATGATGGGATGGGAATGATCCTTAAGATCTTCCAACCCAAACCATTCCAGGATTCTGTGAAAAATCCCACTTTCAAGACTTCTGACTCATTCCCAGCGTGGAAATTCCCAGAGAATCCATGGCTGCCCCATCCATGGGAGTCTGAGGCCAGGCTGGAGCACTCTGGGATAGGGGAAGATAGCCCTGGATCATCCTCGAAGTCATTCCAACCCAGGAGAATGGAATTCCCTCAGTGCTGGGAGAAATTCAGGAGACGTTTTCCCCTCCTTGAGCTCTCTCTCATTTCCCAGCTTTGATGTTTCTGCCCACAGACAAAGGTGCCAAACCCATCGAGGAGATCAGGGTGAAAACCCTGGAGGAAATCCGGCTGGAAAGAGCCAACCAGAGGCGAGGGGATCCCCCAGCCAAAATCCCAGGAGAAGGCAGGAAAACTGAAGATCCCAATTTGGGAACGAGACCTTCCCCAGCTGCCCGCACCAAATCCCTGGCAGGAGCCCTGGCGGAGAAAAACCACAAAAGGTTGGGAGAGGAGAAGGAAAAACCCGAGGAATTTGCCAGCAGGGCCAAAGCTGAAGCTGATCCCAGGAAACAGAACATTCCTGCTCCAGCTGTGCCAGGCAGGGTGCAGCTGGCAGAGCCGGGAAGAGCCAAAGGAGCCGGAGAAGTTCGGATCAAAACCTTGGAGGAGATCAAGAGGGAGAAGGCGCTGAGGCTGCAGCAGAGCGGGGAGAACGGCCCAGCCCCTCCTGGCCAGCCCCAGGCAGCCCTGAGGGGCAGGAAACTGCTCCGGGTCACCAAGCTCGTGGGTAAGCAGGGAGCTGTGTTCTCCTGGGAGCTGCCCCTTCCCCTTGGGAATGAATCCTCTTTGCTCAGGGACCACTTGGGTTTGTCCTTCTGAGGGCACTTGAAAAGTTTCAGGCTCCAGAATGAAAAGGATCATGGGATTCTCCGTTAATTCCATGAGTTTCCTGTGTTTTCCACTGGGAAATCCATTCCTTGAATGTGGTGTAATTTCTGTCTGGTTTCTACCCTGGATTTGTGAGGTGGGATCTTCCCTGTGCTGGAATCCATCCCGTTCCCCTTTGGAATATTATTTGGGAAGGATTTATTAGCACAAGGGGATTAAAAATTTCATTCATCTGATTATTTAATCCATGATGGGACTGAAGGAGAAAGAAAATTCTGCAGGAATTGCTTCTTGTTCATTAAAATAGGGAAACAAAAAAACTCAATTTTTGGATGTTTTTTCTTGGATTAAAGCACCTGGAAGAGAAGAAAAAATGATTGTGGAGCTGAACAAACCTTCCCCCAAAGGGATCTCTGCACCTGCTGAGGTGAGTCTGAGCAAACTCCTCATAAAAGCTTCACATTTCTGATCAATTCCTCACACTTCAGAGCATTTTGGACATAAAATAATAAATTTTCCCAACAATTTTGGCACTTGTTTCCTGCTCCCTGTTTTTTCCCACCTTTCCTCATTTGAGAATTGTGGTGAAACCCTATTTTTTCCATTTTTAAATTCCCAAGCAGGATATTTGAACCCTAAAATTTGGAATTTTAGAGGAAATCAGGCTCTGTGGAGGAGCTTGGATTGGTTTATATTCCCTGAAAAGACTGGATAGACTACAGGCACAGCCTTCAGCCTTCTGCTCCATGAAAACTTGTTTTTTTCTGGGAACTGCAGTTTTAAAAGTGCATTTCCATAGCAGGGATCCTGCAAAAAAAAAAAAAAAAGTTGGATTTTAATGGTGCCAGATGGAGCCATTTTGGAAGGATTGCCACCCAAATTTCCTTACTGAATCCATAGATTTTTATCCTCATAACTCTCTTGGGGTGGTTTTTTCTTTCCTTCTTAGGAAAAAAATTCAGGGAATTCTGGAATTCAGGTGAAGAGCCTGGAAGAAATCATGTGGGAGAAACGTCAGCTGAAGCAACGCCAGGAGGAGAAACTCCAGAAAGGATCTGGGGCAATTCCAGCTGAAAAACAGGAGAAAAACAAGGAGAAAAGCCCAGGATTGGGGAGCCCCGAGTCCCCTGTGGGATCAGCTCATCAGCTGGGCAGGAGGAAACTGGGAAAATTCCAGGAGGATGGAGTGGGAAGCCCAGAGAAGGATCCAGGGAAAAAGGGAGCTCAGCTGCCTGAGAGGAAAACCAGAAGTAGGTGTTGAGTGTTCCTTTGGGAATATTCTGGGAGCAGGGATTGGGATTGATGGGAAATCTCTGTGTGAGGCAGCTGTGGTCATTCCCAACTGGGAGAGATCCATGGGTCATTCCCAGAGAATCTGGGAAGCTCTGAGATCCCACCTGGAATGCTTGCACCCAGTGCCCACAGGATGAGAGGGTTGGGAATATTTGGAGCAAGTCCAGAGCAGGGATTGGAGGTTGTTACCTGTGGAGGTGGGAATGTTCACTTGGGGAAGAGAAGGATCCAGGAGAGCTGGAGAGAGTTTTGGGATGAGGGATAGTGGGACAGGACTCGGGGAATGACTTCCCACTGCCAGAGGGCAGGGAGAGATGGGATATTGGGATGGAATCCTTCCCTGAGATTGTGGGGAAGGAGTGGGATGGAATTCCCAGAGAATCCATAGCTGCCTCATCCCTGGAAGTGCCCAAGGCCAGGTCAGAGCAGCCTGGGATAACGGGAATCATCCCTGGAGCACAGAGAGTGACCCTGGCTGATCCTACCCAAAAAAGCCTGGAATTTCGGGCTGATGAACAAAACCTGAGGGTTTCCCCAAAGGTGGATCATTCCTCCTTTTCACTCCATTCCAGCCAAATCCAAGGTGTGCCTGAAGCCTCTGGATGGCCAAGCCTCGGCCAAGCAGCCCCTGAAGAGGAAGGGCCCCGAGGGCCACGCCCCTGCCGTGGTGGCCGTGAGGCCACTGAGTGCCACCAGCGGAGCCACGCAGGAGCCCTCAGCCAAGGTAAGGCCCTGATCCCCCCTGCTTCCCAAAAAAACAGCTGGAAAACTGGATCATTCCCCAGCCCTCCCATCCCTTTGCACTGCAGAAGTCTTGGGGGTAGCACGTTCCTGCTTCAAAAGCAACTCCAAAGTTCCCTGCTGGGATTTGGGGAAGGGTTTTGTCCATTCCAAGGCAAAATTCCTGATTTCAGGAATTTTCTGCTTCAGTTGAAGCAGAAAAGGAAGAATCTCCTAAAATTTGGAATTTTGATATCCTAAAAATTGTCCTGCTCCTCATTCCCAGGTTGTTGTTCCCACTTCTCCAGAGGACAGCCCAGGCTCCATCCCTCAGAGTGAGAATTCTCAGAGCAGGTAACCCCAATCCCAGCTTCTCCTTCTCCTTCCTGATCCCAGGGATGGGATGTAAGGTGGCCACGAGTGGGAAATTTCAGTTTTGAGGGAATCAAAATCCAGCAGAGGAATTGTTAATTGGAATTCCTCTTTGTGCAGCAGAGCTGGTTTGGCTGGTTTAGTTTTCCTTCAAATGCTGCACTTGGGCAGAGCTTTCCAGTGGCTTTTTGGGATTTCTTTCCAGTGTCTTTTTAAAGTTTTGGTGACTTTGTGGGATTCTTTTCCTGTGACTTTCTGTGATTTTCAGTGACTTTGAGGTTTTTTTCAGCGACTTTGTGGGTTTTTTTTCCTGTGACATTGGGGTTCTTTCTTGCCCCTTCTTCCTCACAGAAACCTCCTCCCCAAATCCTGAACTGATCCCGCTCATCCTGGACTTCCTAAAACACATCCAGGACGTCCCAAAACCCATCCCAGCCTCTCAAACCATCCCTGAACTACCAGAATCCCCACCCCTGTGTAAAATTCAAGCATTTAACTCCACCTCGGGGATCTCCAGTGCTGATTTTTCCCTTTTCCCTGTTTTCCCCAGCCCCGAGCTGCAGGCTGGGTGTCAGGGGGAATCCCTGGCACGGTCAGAGGTGTCTGGATCTGGATCCTCTTCCTCCTCCTCCTCCTTCTCTTCCTCCCTGGAGGTTCCGGTGAAGCTGCGGCGCCTCAGCTCCGCCGGCGCCGCCAAACCCGCCCTGTCCGTGGAGGACGACTTCGAGAAGCTCATCTGGGAGATCTCTGGGGGAAAACTGGAAGCAGAAATCGACCTGGATCCAGGGAAGGATGAGGATGATCTCCTGCTGGAACTCTCAGAGATGATTGACAGCTGAGAGGGGGAGATCTTCAAAGAAAAAAAAAAAAAAAAAAGATACAACACCAAAAACAAAATCCTAAAAAAAAAAGCAAAATTCCCTCTCCCCCCCCCAAAAATCTTGTAAATATTGTTGGATCTGTGGAGGAGATCCTTTTCCCAGCTGGAAGCACAGTTGGATTGTTAGGAATAGGCAGAGTCTGCATTCAGTTATCCCGAAATTCTGAGGAGTTTATCCTGCCTGCTCCTCCCACGGGACAGGACGAAGCACTTGTAATTCCCTTGGGGACGGGGCGGGACACATCCCATCTCCAGAGCCATCCCAGCATGAGATCACAGCTCCCTCCTGCACAGTGAATCCCAAAAATCCTGGAGTTACTATGTCAGCTCTGGAATTCAGGGATGGACGCTGCCTCTGGAATTGGAGGGAATTCAGGAAAACCGTGCTGGGAGAGGGAACAGCTGAGTCAGGATTTTGGACCAAACTTTGCCAGGGTGAGCCTGACTCGGAATGATCCAGGGGGATTTTTCCTGATGGCGCCGGGATCCTGGGATGGGCAGCCAAAATTCCTCCTGGCTGCCTGCAGGAATTTGGGAAAAGGAGGATTGCTTCAAGTGCCTCTTGCTTCTGAGGATCCCTCCCTGCTGAAGGACTGGAATGAGCCTCCGACATCCAACTAGGCTTATTTTGAGAGGGAGGAAAAGCACCTGGAATGTTCCCTCTTTTCCAGCCCCTTGGAGATGGGATTGGGTGGAATTCCCATGGCTTTTGTTTATTTCTTTTTGTGGTTTGGTTTTTTTTTTCCTGTAAATATTTTATTCCATTTTATATTTGTATGATTTTATTTAAGGGATTAAAGGTAGGCTGCTCACTCTGGTGTCCCAGCAGAGCTCCCTGCGTTCCGTGGTTTATTCAAGGAATGGGATCAAACAGGTTGGTGCTTCTGAATGTTAATTAGAAATTAATGAGGCAGAGGAGCTGGGTTGGGTTGTGGGACAGTGCATGTCCAGGGAAGGGAATGGGGCTGGGAAGCGGCTCAGCCTGGAGAAAAGGAGGCTCAGGGGGAATTCGTGGCTCTGCACAAACTCCCTGACAGGAGGGAGGATTTGGAATCTTATCCCAGGGAACAGGGACTGGAGGAGGACACGGCCTGGGCAATATTTCAGTGCTTTTGGCTTCTCAGGTATTTTGTGACCTTATGGGACAAATTAACAGGAAAACTCTGCTGCCTGTAAGAGTACAAAAAGCTGCTTGATTTTAAAGCTGGGCACTTCTCTGCTGTAGCTTGCCAGGGAATTCCATTTAAATGGAATTCTTTTGCTATGAATTGTTATTAAAACCAAATAAAATGATATCAAAGAAATCCCTGATAATAGCAAGAAAAAAAAACCCTACTAGCAGGAAAAAAACCCAAACCCAAACCTAAAAATAAGAAACATAAAAATCGGGTGCCCTCACACCGCCACACTCCCACAGTGCCCCGCGCTCTGTTCTCCCCTTCAGACCGCCCCGATCCCACAGTGCCCCGCGCTCTGTTCTCCCCTTCAGACCGCCCCAATCCCACAGTGCCCCGCGCTCTGCTCTCTNATCCCACAGTGCCCCGCGCTCTGTTCTCCCTCTGACACCGCCACAATCCCACAGTGCCCCGCTCTATTCTCTCTCTCACACCGCCACAATCCCACAGTGCCCCGCGCTCTGTTCTCTCTCTCACACCGCTACAAATCCACATAGCCCCGCGCTCTGCTCTCTCTCGCACCACTACAAATCCACATAGCCCCGCGCGGTGCAGCTGCTGCTCCGCCGCTCTACCCCAGCGCCCCGCGGGCCCGCGTAGCCATGGCGTACCGCGGGCAGGGCCAGAAGGTGCAGAAGGTGATGGTGCAGCCCATCGTATCCTGCCGCCAGTCCCTCAGCGTGCCGGGGGAGCGCGGGGAGGCCGCGGGGAGCGCGGGGCTGGCGGGCGGGAAGGAGGCGGGAGTCCCCTGGGGAACGGCTCCATCCAGGGGCATCGCGGCCTTCACTGCTGAGGGCTTCGGGTTCCCCCTCAGGGGTTTGGGGTGAAGCCCTCGTGAATATCGGTCTGCGGGCCGAGGGTGGCGGGTGCTGTGCCTGGGGTCTCCTGTTTGTGCCGTGTCCTTAACGCTCCGCTCCAGAACCTGATCTTCCGCTACCTGCAAAACGTGAGTACCGGCAGCGCGGCCCGGGCGGGGTTTGGGACCCCAAATCCCATCCAGTGCTACTCACCCCATGGGCAGGGACACCTTCCCCTATCCCAGGCTACTCCAACCTGGCCTGGGACGCTTTTAGGGATGGGCAGCCACAGATTCTCTGGGAATTCCTCCTCACCCTCCCAGGGAAGGAATTATTCCCAATATCCATTTAAATCAGCACTGGGAATCCTGGAGTGGTTTGCGTTGGAAGGGATTATACAATCCCTTGAGCAAGGACATCTCCCACTATCTCAGGTGGAATTTTACATATTTTATTCATTTTATTTACTATCCAGCCTGGCCTTGGGCACTTCCAGGGCTGGAGCAGCCACAGCTCCTCTAGGAATTCCATCCCAGCCCCTCCCCACCCTCACAGAGAGGAATTCCTTCCCAACATCCAATTTCAATCCTGTCTCTTTCCGTTTAAAACCGCTTTAACGTGAGGGGAGTACTTGCTTCTCCTCCATCCTGCAATCCCATGGGGTGTTCCCCACACTGAACCCCACACTGGCCTGGGGTGGGGAGGGACCTTAAACCCCCCAAAACACCTGGGAAGAGAGCAGAGACCCCTCAGAGCTGTGGACAGCAAGGGAACCAAACTCCTTGAGGAGTTCCCATTGCTGTTTTTCTCTCCCTCTCCGTGATTTCCAGAGATCCAGGATCCAGGTGTGGCTCTACGAGCAGGTGAACATGAGGATAGAAGGCTGCATCATTGTGAGTGCCACTGTCCCTTGCTTACCCCTGTGCTCTGGGCACACCTCTCTGCTTTTTTCCTATTCCTAAACCCGTTCCTTCCTCATTTTCCATGAAAAAAAGCAATGTAGGGGTGGGAATGTTCCTGTTTCTCCTGGGAATTGCAGGATTTTGGAGGGTTTGAGGTACCTGACTGAGGTTGGTGCTGCTCTTGCAGGGCTTTGATGAGTACATGAACCTGGTGCTGGATGATGCCGAGGAGATTCACTCCAAAACCAAGTCCAGGAAGCAGCTGGGTAGGTCTGGGGTGGGAGAAAACAATAAACACTGGGAACTGGAATCTGTGTGTGAAACAGGAAATTCGGGCTGTGGGACCCGGGTCCAGCTGTGGAGCCTAAACATCAGGTGTAGGGTGTGAAATCCTGCTGTTAGAGCCTGGAATCCAGCTGTGGGACCTGGAATCCAGGTGTTGGAGCCTAAAAATTCCAGTGTAACAGCTGAAATCCAGGTGTGGGACATGAAATCCAAACGTGGTAGCCTAAAATCCAGATATGGGACCTCAGATCCAGATGTTGGAAGCTGAAATCCAGGTTCGGGATGCTGGAAGCTGGGGATGGGAATCTAAATCCAAGTGTTGGAACCTGGATTAGGAAATGGAGGTTTGGGATGGAATCCAGCTGTGGGATGGGTGGGGTGCATCCCAAACCATTCTCACATTCCCTGATTCTGTTGGGTTCCAGGTCGGATCATGCTGAAGGGGGACAACATCACCCTCCTGCAGAGTGTTTCCAATTAGGATCAGGCTGGAAGACTGGGATTGGGAGCTCTGGAAAACCAGGATGAGCTGGAGCTGGAAATCCCGGTGCTTCTTTGGGAATTCTCTTTTGTAGTTTGGGGCTTTCTTTGGGAAATAAAAACGTTCTTTTTTGAAAAGGTTAGGAATGGGATTTCAGTCTCAGGGCTGGGGAAAATATTTTCCAGGGGTTTTGCCCTGTGGGATTGGATCCTGGGGTTTCAGGACTCTGGAGCTTCCAAGTTTTCCCAAGCCAAGGCCTTTATCCCAAAAGCAATCCCGTCTTCCCCAAATCAGCCCCTTCTTCCTAAAACCCATCCCTGCTTCCCCAGAATAATCCTTTTTTTCCCCAAAACAAATACCTTTTTTTCCAAAAAATTCCTTTTTCCAAAACCAGTCCCATCTTCCCAAAACCAATCCTTTTTTTCTCAAAACCAATGTCTATCCTGAAATCAAATCCCTTTTTCCCAAACCAATCCCATTTTCGCAGGAAATGCTTTCCCAGTCCTCCCCCAGACCTCAGCTCTGCCTCACCTGGGCGTGGATCCCAGGATTTTTCCCCCCTCCAGCATTCCCAGCTGGGATTCCTTTCCCAAGCCGCGGGAATTCTGCCTGGAGCATCCCAAATTCCTACAAGAACGGGAAAAAACTTCCTGAGGGCTCCCGACAGAAGGGGGAGCTGCGGGCTCGGATCTCCCCGATCCCAATCCCGGCAGGAGTTCCCGGGATCCAGCAGCTTCCCGGGAGGAGGAGGAGGAGGAGGAGCAAGGCAGCGACTCCAAGTGGGCTCTGCTTTTCCCAGCCGCTTTTCCTTGGATTTTCTGCTGCCTTGGAGCCACTTGGGGTCTCGGCTTTTCCCAATTCCATTTTTCCAGAGGGTGAAAATTCCTTTTGCTCCTTGGAAGGGCTCAAGGGTAGGGACTGGAGAGGCTTAAAGCCACTTCTGAAAGGAATTCCTGGAGGAAATTCCTGGAAAATCCCAAAATCCTGGATCAGTGCACTGAGATGTGGCACTAATCCCACCTCAGGGTGGGAATTCCCATTCCCTCCATTATCAAGGGAGAGCTTTCCCCTTTCCCAACTTCCACAAACTCCAAGTCCAGCTGGGGATGCTTTTAGGTTTTCCCAGTGTTGGATTTATGGGAAAAGAGCTCCTTTTCCCAAAAAATGGAATATTCCCTTCCAGGAGGGATACAGTTCTGGAATGCCAGGACCTCTGGGGCTCTCAGGATTTTTCCTGTTTTTTTCCCTCTGGATCAATATTTGTCCCCTTTTCTGACACTGGAATTTTGGGAAAACACCTCTTTTCCCTCTCTCTGGTACTCGGGAATTTCCCACCCTGGTCCTTTTGGAGAGTGGGAATATTCCTCCCGGTGGCAGGGATCCCTTTCCCATTCCAGAGGGACTGGATCCACTGGCATTGTTCCATTTGCTGCTTCTCTTTCCAGTGGTATCCAGGATTTTCCTCATCCCAGTGCCCATTCCCAGTGGGCCTGGGATTGCTCCGTTTGCTCCAGTTCCTTCCTGGAATGTTGCTCATCCCAGAAGGATCTTATGGGGTGAGGGATCTGAGGGGTGAGGGCCGTGGTGGGGTGGCTCTTACAGGGTTCTGTAGGAATCTTACAGGATTTTTCCCATTGGGATGCTCCAAAGGAGGAATTTGGGGGTTCGGTGGGGGAGGCACACCCAGCTCTCCTGGCCGTGGCACCTCCAGAGCCTCTTTGGGACCCCACAGGGACCCCCCTGGAACCCCCTGGAATCCCCCTGGGAATCCCCCGGGGGAATTCCAAGGGGTGGCACCGGGAATGGGGACCCCGCCCCCGGTGCCTGTGGGATTCCTGGGAGCGCAGTGGGATCAAGCTCGGAGGCTGCAGATCCCAAACCCATCCCTTATCCCACCCCAAACCGCTCCTATTGATCCCCCACCTCCCTGAAAGAATCTTTTCCCACAAATCCATCGTGGAGGCTTTGGAGAGGCAAAGCCCGGCCTCATCTCCTGCTTGGAATCCGTGGGAATTCCCGGGATTATCCCACCCACCGCCCACCCTGGGCTCGGTTTCACCTTCACTGGCTGCACTTGGAAAAAACCTGAACGCGATTTTACTTTTAAGCTGAGCTTGGTCTGAGCCCAGGCTGGGTTTCTTCCCTGCTCTTGGAATTCTGCTCCTTCCCCGTTTCTTCCCTACTCCTGGAATTCTGCTCCTTCGCACTCCTCTCCTGCTCTTTTCCTGCTCCTTCTCCGCTTATTCCCGGCTTCTTTCCCTGCTCCTGGAATTCTGCTCCTCCCGACTCCTCTCCTGCTCTTTTCCTGCTCCTTCTCTGCTTATTCCCGGCTTCTTTCCCTGCTCCTGGAATTCTGCTCCTTCTCCGCTCCTATTCCTCCCCCCGCTCCCAGCCTTTGCTCGTCGCCTCGATTGGATTTTCCAGAGGGAGCAGCTGCGGGAATCAAGCCCAGGATTCTGCTCCGGGAGCGCTCCGGCCCGGGCTGTCCCTGCCCGAGCGCTTTTTGTGGTACCAGGGAGCTTTTCCTTGGAGTTGCAGGAAAACCCCGCCTTGCCGCGGGAAATTTGGGTCTGGGAGGATCTGAGGGGTGGAAAATCGGGATATTGCCAGGTGGATGGATGCTCCTGGAGGCAGAAGCAGTTTCGTCTCCCACCAAAATCCCGGCTGGGTTTTGCACGCTCACCCTGGAATCTGCCGGGATGCAGGGATGGAGGATGAACTCTCGCTCTCAGCCCATCCCTGCGGGGTCTGGGGATCCCTGGATGCTCCCAGCCCCTCAGGCCGGGCCGAGCCTTTCCAGGACGGGAGAACCGGGCAAAAAGGGGCTGGGGGGAAGGAAACGCTCCTGCCTCGTTGTTCTTGAGCGTCCCACACACGGAGCTGGCCCTCGGGAAAGCTCCGAGCGCGGCCGGGATCTGCAGGGAAAGCAAACAATGGGATCCCCGGGGACAACAATGCCCCATTGTCCTTTGAAGCCCGAACAATGAGACAATGGCCCTCAGTCTGCTCCCTCCATTCCCAGGGAATTCATTCCACGCCCCCCCCCGCGGGCCCGGGACCGGCTGGGGCCGGGGGCTCCCGCTGGCCCCGAGGAGCCGCCGCGGCCGCCGCTCGCTGTCCCCTCGTCCCGCTCGGTCCCTGGCGCCCGGGGTGAGTCTCGGGGGTCTCTCCCCCTCGCGTGGGGTGTGCCCGGCACGGCAGGAGGAAGAGGAGGAGGTTTCCCTTCCATTTTCGGGGTTTCGGCGGCAGGGAGGGGATGGAAAAGTCCCGTCGGGTCACGCGGGCCGAGCCCGGGGAACAGCGGGGCTTTGTTTCCTCCGGGGATGGCCACTTGTCGGCTCTCCCTGAAGGATTCCTGGGGAATCCGAATCCCGATCCTCCTCCTCGTGGCGCTGGGAACGAGCCCGCCCTGCACCCTGCAGGTCCGGCGGGGGAGGCAACACGGGCTGGGGGGCCTGGGGCACCCCGGGAGCTTTTGAGCCGCTCCCCAGATGTTCCCAGGCCACCTCCGAGGATCCACCCTCTCTCCCTGGGGTCTCCGGGAGCAGCCGGAGGAGCCAAGGGGTGAATCCCGCCCTGCTGTCCTGGCTGGGGGGCACCGGGGTGGCAGCGGGCGCCCACCCTGCCACCTCGAGGGTCCCTCTGGGCGGGCACAGCGGAGGGGCTATGGAATGTTCTCCTTGTGCCTCCGCAGGCTCACAAAACCCAGGGCTGGCGGAGATCCAGGACTGTGCGGACCCGGCACCGCCGCTCCCGGGGTCGGGGTTGCTCTGCTGGGCTCGGGGCTGGGCTCGGAGCCGCTCTGGGACCCCGGTGCTGGCGCTCGGCCCAGGTGACACCGCGCCCGGTCACCTCTGCGGTGCCACAGGGCCACCCTCGTGTCCCTGCCAGCATCCTCCGCCGCTCCTCTGCGGCCACCTGGGTTCTCATTTGTCTTTTTCCGGGTGCATTTTTGTCGCAGGGATGGGGGACACGGCGGGCTGGCTGTCCCCAAAGGCTACCGGCAGCCCCCAGCGCCCCTCGCGGGCTTCCAGGACCCCCCAAATCCCGCGTCCCCCCCTAGAATCCCGCTCCTGCCCGTACCTATGGGCAAACAAATGCACCTGAATAGGGAATGAATGGAGTGAGAAAAGAGCCCGGAGCACTTTGTGCTCGCTGCGAGCCGGGAACAATCGCTAAATACAAATCAGCGAGAGAAAAGGCAGAGAGAGAGAGAGAGAGAGAGAGACAAAAGCAAGAACGGCGCCACAAAGGAGAGGAATGAAATGGTAAAGTAAAGTCAAACAAAAAGGAGCCGGGCTGAGACAAAAGGAGGGAACAATATCCCCGAGGCAATAGGCTCCTGAACAATGGGGACAGTGACAGCGGCACAAAGACACACTGTTTGCAAGTAGACGTTATCTCACACAGCCACTGGCAGGCCTGGCCCTGGCGCTTCTATTTTCAGGGATGCTTTTGTGCTGCGCTGAACAATATTCCTTGCATGGCTGCAGATACAGAGATCAGGGGGTTGTTTTTTTTTTTGGGTCCGTTTTTTGTTGGTTTTTATTTTTTTTAGCCTTCCCAGTGCCAGCTCTGCCATAAAAAACAGGTTCAGCCCTTTGGAGGACGGGGCAGAGCGAGCTGAGGAGGATTCGGTGACAATGCCAGCGAGGGTGGTGGCATCAGCCGGTGCTGCCAGGCCGGGCCAAGGCGCAGCGGGAGCCGCCGGGGTTTAGGATGGACAATCCAGGGTTTATCGGCCCCGAGTTTGCATTTGAACAGCCGCGCTCGCAGCCTGGCCGCGGGACCGGGCAGACCTGCAGGATGGGCTTTGCCTCCTCCTTTTGTTCGGAGCGCTTTGGTTTTTAACCTCTGGAGGTGCTGGCTGGGTTGGGAGCCCTCGGGTGCGGCTGGCACGGCTCCCGGCGACCCCTCGGCCACGGAAAAGTCACCCGGGCCCGGTGACACGTGGCGGTGACACATTTTGGGGAGTGCAATGTGCAGGTCACGGCTCTGAGGAGGGGTGAGGAAGTCCCTGGGGTGTCCTGGCTGATCCCTGGCAGCGCCGAGCTCAGGTTTTGGTATTGCTGGAGCCACGGGAAGGACGGGAGGGCAGCTCCCGTTTTTCCTTGAGGGATTGCGGCCGCTCTGTGCCCTCCTGCGTGTGTCCATTCCCTGAAATTCCTCACCCTCGGGATGAGCCGCGGGAGGAGGCTGCTCTCCCGTGGAGAGCTCCGGCTGTACTTGCTCTGATTCGTGGGATCATGGAGGTGTCATCCAGCTGCTTCTCAAAAAATCCTTCTCTGGAACCTTCCCAGCTGTCTCCCGCTGCCTGGCTCATGGCAGGAATGCCGTGCTGCGGGTCACGGTTACCCCCCAGCACATTCGGGCTGTGTTAGCAGCAGCCAGACACCTCCCGATGCGCCCTGATCCCTCCTTTTGGACATCCCACAAATCAGCCATCCCTTCCTGCAGCTCCCGGAATCCTCCTACCCTTTTCCCCGCTCCGAAATCCACCCCTTCCTCCCGCACCAGCCCCTCCAGAACCCCGAGGACGTCACCGGGTTACCGAAAATGAGCGGGGACAGGAGAAATTGGGGTGTCGAGAAGCCGGTGCCGCCCCTATCGGGGCCGATATCCGGTTCGAGCAGCTGGGCTCAGCTCTGACTTGAAAAAGCGGCGCTTTCTGATATCGATCACCTTATCTGGGGGCACATCCTGTTGCTATTTTGGCTGCTTCCTCCCCTCAGCAGCTGGGGAGCGGCGCCAGCTGCTCGAAACCTGCGGGACGGAAGGGTTTGGGGCGCCTGAGAAAGGATCTTGGGCTCGCTTTGGGGGGAGATGCGATACCTCAGCGGTGCCACCGTCCCCTTCCCTGCTCGCTGCTCGCAGAAGTTGAGGACACGAGGGTTGGCACGGGGGGATTTGGGGCGCTGAAATCAAAGCGAAGCGGCGGCGCGGCCGCGTTCGGAGCCGTTCTGAGGAAAAACGGCCCCCGGCTCCCGGTATCTGATCCTGCGGTGCGTTCGTGCCCCGAGCTGATGCGAACCTCGGTTGTTCACATCAAAGTCCTTGTCCCCCTCTGTGCCACCGCCGCAGCAGCCCCGTGGCGCTCCGTGTCCTGCCCCAGCTCGTCCATCCAAATTCCGACCGAATTCCCCTTATCCAAAGGGTTGCTTGGCCCTGCTGGGTGACAGCAACAGGGAAAAATCGCCACCCCCGAGGCAGTTTAACCCTCTCCATCCTCCCCTGGCATCGGCTTTGCCCCGGGGCTGGCGCTACCCTGGGTTCTGCCGTGCCAGGGTCCCCAGAGTGATACTTAACCCCTCTAAAGTGACGATTTTGGGTTTTTTTTTGGGAGACATGAACGCACTCTTTGTTCCAAGCAACCTTTTACCCTCTGGGGGCTCCTGTTTCTTATCCTCCCTGTCGGGAATTTCTCCCAGTTCTCCCCAAAACCCAAAAGCCCGGCTCTTCCCTCTGGAATTTTTTGCGGAGTCGGGAGCTCTCGGCTGCAATTAGCTGGTATTTAAACCCTCGCTAACCCTTAACACCCTAATGACAGCAGTAATGATGCTCCGCACATCCCGCAGCTAAAGATTACACTCGCTAATTAATTAAGCCTCGACTCCCCCCTCCCCTCTCGCCGCTTCCTTCGGCAGCCGGGAGAAGAAATCGCTGAGAGTCTCTTAAGAAAAAGGACATAAAGGCAGGGAAATGCAGGCACCAAAACAAGACAAATGGGGATTTGGAGACAATCCGGGCCGCGTCCATGTGACCCGAGGAGTGGACGAGGCAGGAGAAAGGAGAAAAATGCCAAGAGCAGAGCGGCCTGGAGAGAAAAAACAAAAAATACCCAAAAAAATCCCCACAAAAGCAA
Source organism: Anthoscopus minutus (assembly GCA_013399455.1). Classification (NCBI taxonomy): domain Eukaryota; kingdom Metazoa; phylum Chordata; class Aves; order Passeriformes; family Paridae; genus Anthoscopus; species Anthoscopus minutus. The sequence continues at coordinate 57,178 of VWYI01014331.1, read as the reverse complement.
AGAGCCAGCTAAAAAAAAAACCCAAACAAAAAAACAAAAACCAAAAAAAAAAACCCCAAAAAAGGGGAAAGAAATACACCAAGATGAAGGGAGTGACAAAGCATCAAAGGGAAGAGAAACCAAAGGCGTCGGAACAAAGGACGAGCTGGAACAAAGCACCAAAGAGGGGGAACAAAAGCACTAAATAGAAAACAAAGGCGGGGGGACAAGAAAAGCCCCTCTGTGGGGCTGAGCCCGAGGGGCCCGGCCCTGTGGGCCGTGGGTGGCACCGGGTCCCCGGCGGAGCCGGGCTGGCCGAGGGTGACAGCCCCTGGGACAGCCCCAGCGTCGCCTTTGAAGCGGCAGCGCCGGGCTCGGGCCCCGGGGGAGGTCGGGGCTCAGCTCGGCCCCCGCTGCCCCCGGCCGCGCCCCCCCGGGCCCGCTGTGTGGTCTGGCCGTCCCCTCTGTCCCTCCCGCTGTCCCTCTGTCCCTCCCGCTGTCCCTCTCTCCCTCCCGCTGTCCCTCTGTCCCACGCGTCTCTCCAGCTCAGCATCGCCCCCTCCTCGCCCCGCGGGCTGGGCACGACCGTGGGGACAGTGCCAGGCTGGCTGTGTCCCCCCGCGGTGGCTTTGCCTCTGTGCCGCGTGTGTGGCTGGGCTGGCCCCTCGTGCCAGGGACAGGGACAGGGACAGGGACGGGGACGGGGACGGGGACACGGACACGGACACGGACAGGGGGGACAATCCGAACGGCCTCGGTGGAAGGAATTCAGCAGCTCGGGAACTGAGTCCCAGACGTGCCGCTTCGGTCCCGTGATCAGGAGCTGGATGTCCCCAGCAGGGCTGGCACAAGCAGTGTCACACGCGGGGCGGGACACGGTGGGAACCTCCAGCCGGGCAGGGGTGGGGAGAGCCAGGAGCCCGACTGGAATTGGGGTGCAGGAAGGTGGGATTGGGGTGCAGGAAGGTGGGATTGGGGTGCAGGAAGGTGGGATTGGGGTGCAGGAAGGTGGGATTGGGGCGCTGGCAGCTGGCCAGAGCCACCACGCCAGCTGATGGCACTCGGGAGTGGGTAGCAGTGACCTTGTGGGCAGAGGCTGTGACTTCACTGCATCATTCCAGGATTTTCACAGGTGGGACAAGGCAGGATCATGGGAATGTCTAAGGGGACATGGGAATGGATAGAGGGACACAGGGATGGACAGAGGGACATGGGGATGGACAGAGGGACATGGGGATGGACAGAGGGACATGGGAATGGACAGAGGGACACAGGGATGGACAGAGGGACACGGGAATGGACAGAGTGACACAGGAATGGACAGGGGGACACAGGAATGGACAGAGTGACACAGGAATGGACAGGGGGACACGGGAATGGACAGAGGGACACAGGGATAGACAGAGGGACACGGGGATGGACAGAGGGGCACAAGGATGGACAGAGGGACACGGGGATGGACAGAGGGACATCGGAATGGATAGAGGGACATGGGAATGGACAGAGGGACACAAGGATGGACAGAGGGACACGGGGATGGACAGAGGGACATGGGGATGAAGTTCCCATGAGGACACGGGTGAGGGAACATGGGAATGGCTGCAGGGACCCCTCTGAGGGTCTGGCTGTGCCGCTCCCAGGCCGGTGAGGAGCTCAGCCCGTGCCCATTCCCGAACAATGGCTCCGTTTCCGTGCAGGAAGCCAGGCCGGGTTTGCTCTCGTGGCTTTGCCCCCTCCGGCCGGTTCCGAAGGGGCCAGGCCATTGTCTGCAGCCTTTCCATGACTCAGGCCCGGGGATCCTGCGGCCCCGGGGGCCTCCAGCCAGCACCAGGCTCCGGGCAGGCTCCAAGGGCTCTGGGCAGGGTGGGGGGCTTGGGAAAAGGAAGGCGAACGCTGGCCGTGCCTTTCCCCTGCGTGCCCCCTGCTCCAGCAGCGCCGGGATCGCTGCCCCTCCGGCCCTGCCGGCCCCTCCAGCCATTGTCCCGGCTTCCTGCTGCTGAGGGAGGCAGAAGGAAAGCTGGAGGAGGGAAGGGAGGCTGGGAGAGAATCCTGGTGCCTTGCCCAGGTGCAGCCAGGTGGGAGCAGGAGCTGAGCGGGTCCTGTGTGACCCCATCTGAAAGGACAGGGACAGCGTCTGTGCCACCGTCTCCATGCAGGCACCTCATGTCCAGCAGATCCTGGGAGTGCCCAGAGGGTCCTGGGGATGCCCAGATGGTCCTGGGGGTGCCCAGCAGGTCCTGGGGATGCCCAGTGGGTCCTGGGGGTGCCCAGCAGGTCCTGGGGATGCCCAGTGGGTCCTGGGGGTGCCCAGCAGGTCCTGGGGATGCCCAGTGGGTCCTGGGGGTGCCCAGCAGGTCCTGGGGATGCCCAGTGGGTCCTGGGGGTGCCCAGCAGGTCCTGGGGATGCCCAGTGGGTCCTGGGGGTGCCCAGCAGGTCCTGGGGATGCCCAGTGGGTCCTGGGGGTGCCCAGCAGGTCCTGGGGATGCCCAGTGGGTCCTGGGGGTGCCCAGCAGGTCCTGGGGATGCCCAGTGGGTCCTGGGGGTGCCCAGCAGATCCTGGGGGTGCCCAGCAGATCCTGGGGATGCCCAGCGGGTCCTGGGAGTGCCCAGTGGGTCCTGGGGGTGCCCAGCGGGTCCCCGAGGGGATGCTGGGCCCACCCCGCAGGGCACTGGGGGACCTGCCAGGTGCCGGCAGGGACGGCCACCAGCGCCGGGGCCACTGTGGCCGGCGAGGAAGGAAAGGAAAGTGAAAGTCCGCCCCGGCCCGGCTGTTGCCATGGAGACCCGAACAAAGCTCCCGCTCCCTCCTTTTTGGCTCCGTCGCGCGGGTCTCCGATCCCATTTGGGGAATTGTGTCCCGGTCCAGTTTGGGGACGGCGCCTCCCGTCCCCTCCCACCCTGGAGAGGCTTTGGGGCCCTCGGGGCCAGCACAGCCCGGGGGGACGTGGCTCCCCCATAAAATTCTCCCTCCTGCGGCGTCTCGGGGTCTTCTCGGAGTCGGGGGTGACACAGAGGGGCTAGCGGCTGTGGGGACACTCGAGGCGGCCCGTGCAAGGGGTGGCACCGGGACAAGCTATGCCCCAGCTGGGGAGGAGCTGCCTCTGGGTCCTGCTCGTCCTCTCTGGGCCTCAGTTTCTCCAGCTGGGAATGGGAATATTGGAATGTTTCACTGATTTTAATGGGAATGTTCCACTGAGTCCAACTGAATGTTTCACTGCGTTGGGTGAGAATGTTCCACTGAGCCCCTTCAGGGTTTGGGGTCTGTGGGTGCAGCTCACTGCTCTTATTTGCTGTTAAATCCTAGGGATGAAGGTGGGAAATGATCCCAGGTCACTGCTCTGCACTTTCCCGCGGGATGGGGACAGGGAGAGGGCTGGGAGTGGGGTGTGGGTGCCCAAACCCCTCCAAAACCCCATGCTCAGCTGATGGGGTAGGCAAACCCCAAATCCCAGCAGCTCCATCTCCTCTGCTCTCGGGTGACAAAAAAAAAAACCAACAAAAAAACACAAAACACTTGGAAAAAAAAGAAATTCCCAGGGAAGAAAATAACGGTGTGGGGGAGGAAAGAGCCCGGAGTCAATGGGAACTTTCCCGGCTGGTGAAACATAAACAGCCCTTCCGTGTTGACACAACATTTTAAAGGTTTCACGGCAGGAAAAAAAAGGCTCCTTGTCAACACTGGCCAGCCCAAGCCACCCCCTCTCCCTTTCCAGCTGCTCCCTTGGAAGGGGGTTTATTCCCTTGGGGAGGTGGGTGCTGGAATTCCCGGGAGCTGCTGGAGGGACGAGGCACGTGAGGTGCTGGGTTTGTGGCGTGGGGAGATCATGAGTGGCCCCCAGGTGAGAAAAACCTCGTGGACCCAACTGAGCTCCGAGTTTTGCATCACCAAGTGTGTGTGGGAATGGTGTCCATCTGTCCAGCTGTTGCCATGGGGCACAAAACGGGGTGGGTGTGAAAAAAAAAAATGGTTTAGCAGCGTTTAATCCTTGAGTATTTTAACATTTAAAAGAATGATTCCATGGGTTTCCCTAAAATCATGATTTAATTATGAAACACATCCAATCCCTTTTGAGATTGGAAAAGGGGAAACCCTTTTGGGATTCCCAACAGGCAAAGGTTGTACCTGGCGGAGCCTGGAGATATTTTGGTGGGTTGTAACCAGGAAAATCTTTGAAAATCCCAAACCTGAAAGTTTGGGAGCTCTGAGAGGCTCCCAAAGGGAGCTCTGAGTGCCTCACCTTTGAGGTGTTTATAGGGCCAGGGGATGATTGATTTGGGGCATCAGGAAGTTTCCACGCTGGCCACAAGCCAAGCTGGCAACCACGGGAGTGGGAAGAATTCCCGAAGTGCTGCCACAATGGGGCCGTTCCACTCGGGCTGCCGTTCACAATGGGGCTGCTCCGCCGGGCTGGGATCCAGGGAAAAGCTGTGCCAGGGCTGCCGGGCAGGATGGATCCCCCTTTGTTCCCCACCTGGCCTGCCCAGGTGAGGTTTCCTGTTGTGCTCCCACCTTTGCCCTCCCAGGTATGATCAGGGAGCGTCTCAGGGCCCCATCCAGGGGCTCCCTGCCGGAGGATCCTGAGGAATTTCTGGGGTGGTGGAACGGTCAGGAGCTGGATGGTCAGGAATTTTCAGGGAATGGGGAGGGAATGAACCAGGACAGTGTAGGAGCAAAACTTGGGGTGATCTGGGAAGCTGGAAGCCGAATTTTGGGGTCAAGCGCTGGCGTGTTGTGATTTTGGGACCCTCCCGCCGGGAATGTGGGCTGGGCTTTCCAAAATCCAAGCACAGCCCCATCCCCAGGTGGGAGCGAGGGGGGTCTGGTCCCCTCTGGCGAGGGGGTCTCAGAGTGCCCCCCAAGACCCCTCCGAGTCTCGCCCCCGCCTTTGGGGGGTCCCGGCCTCTCCGCAGAGCTCCAGGGCAGAGCGTGGGAGCCGCCGGCGCTGTCACACGTGGGTCCCCGGCGGGTCTCGAGGGGAGGGGACGGGGCACAGGGGCCGCCCCGGAGCCGGCTGCTGGCTGGCTGAACCGGTGTCCCTCCTCCTCCTNGCAGCGGCAGCACCGGCACCGACACCGGGCCGGCACCGGCAGCACCGACACCGACACCGACAGCGACACCGACACCGACACCGACACAGGGCCGGCACCGGCAGCACCGGGACCGGGGCTGAGCGCAGCAGCGCAGCGGAGCCGTAAGTGCGGCCGGGGGGCACCGGCACAGCCCCGGAGGTCCAGCGCCGTGAGGGGTCGGGGA
>VWYI01014331.1:13230-43316 GCA_013399455.1 Anthoscopus minutus | reverse complement strand
GGGGGGGGGGTTATTGACATGGGATGGACCCCCAAAACCTGGAAAAAAAGAGAATTATTGGAAAGTATAAAATTCCATTTGAGATCAGTAGTAGGGGGTTATGGATATGGGCTTTGACCTGAGATGGACACCCTAAACTCCTGGAAAAATAAGGAATTATTGGAAGATTTTAAATCCTGTAAAAGCTCGAGGATAGGGGGTTGCTGACTGGGATGAACTCCCCAAAAACCTGGAAAAATAAGGAATTATTGGAAGATTTTAAATCCTGTAAAAGCTCGAGGATAGGGGGTTGCTGACTGGGATGAACTCCCCAAAAACCTGGTAAAATAAGGAATTATTGGAGGGTGTAAAATGCTATGAAAGCTCAAGGATTATGGTCTTGGATGGACCCAAAACAGCCCCAAGTTCTGCGCATTCCCAACACCACCCATGGATTTCCCATGGAAAAAGCATTGGGAAGAGCTTCCCTCCTGCTGGGAGGTGCAGGGCAGGTGGGTGAGCCCCGCTTTGGGGAATTTTTTTTCCCAGCAGGGTCAGGAAAAGTGTCGGGTGTCTTGGCCTTCCCTCCCTCAGGCGATAGGAAAATCTGGTTTAAATTCTGCTTTAAAGTCAGGTTTAAAGCCTGATTTAAAGCGCCATTTAAAGCCTTGTTTAAAATCTCGTTTGCACTCAACGCCTCGGCCGAGCCTCCCCTGGCTGCGCCTGGAAACTCTGAGTGACAGAAGTGACACAAAAATGCCACCAAGGTCGGCCACCCCGATAAACCCCGCGGCGCTTTGGGGCCAGGGCAGGGCAGCAAGGAGGGAGCCGTGCCCGGCTCGCCGTGCCAGACTCTGGGTGAGTTGTCCCCCATCCCCAGCCTGGATTTTCCTTTATTTCTCCGGGTTTTGTCACTTTTTAAATTTCATTCCCGTCACCGGTGGCTTGGAGCGAATCCGTTTGATTGGGGAGTGAAGGGATGTCCTGGAGGGAGTTTGGGAGCTGCTCCAGGGATTTCTGCTGGATCCCAAGGATCTGGAGCTTCCCCCAGGACCCCTCTGTGGATTGTGGGGCTGATCACACGACTGGGATATTAGTATTGGGATAAAGGCTCGGCATCCACAGTCCAGGGAGGTTTTTGCATGCTAAACATCTTTTTGAAACTTATTTCTGATGCAGGAAAAATGGAAAAAAAGGGTAAATCGTCATTTTTCAGAGTGTCTGGATTCCCTCTGTTAAAGAGGGAATGTTCTGGGGTTTTCCAGGGTTTTAATGCAGAGGGGTTGGAAAGGGCAGGGTAAAAAGGGATTAACAAAAAAGAAAAGTTTTGCTTTTTCCTAGAGGGTCCTAGCGAACCTGTGATTTTCTGGGAAGGGGACTTAGTGATTTCAGACTTCTCCCCACTATCCCTGCCCTTCATTTTTCCTCTCCTGAGCATCCCCTTTCCCTAAAGATCCTTCCAGCCCCATAAGATTCCCTGGACATAAACCTTGCAGAGCCAGAGGTGCTGCAAGGAGCCTTTTCCTTATGCATTTATCTCCTCAAGTGGAAGAACCAACCCAAGCCTCCTGTCTGGTCTGGAGGCCAGGAAACGGGAATGACCAGTGCCGCTCCCGGGGCCATCACGTGGCTTCTCCTGGGATGGCTGGGGGGGGACTCAGCAGGGTTGGAAATAATTCCAGCGCCGTGGAGTTTCCTCCGCTTCCCTGATGAGATCATTCCCGGCTCATAAATCCCGTGGCCAGGAAGTTCCACCTGAGGTTCAGGCAGATTTTTTTCCTCCCCTCCTGTTTCAAACCCTCCCTATGGCAAAAGGAAAAATGCGTATTTGGGTTGTGGCTGTGAACAGGGTGGCCCTGGGCCAGGGGACACCCAGGGAAGGATCCGGCTGCTTCCAGGGACTGGGTTTTATTTGGATAGTTATCCTGGCCAGGTTGGGTCACACAGGCTCGTGGGAGGCAGAATCCCTGGATTTGGGGTTGGGAAAAGGAAGGTCCCGGATGTTTTTGGGATCCTAAAGGATAAACCCCTTTGGAGTACTGGGAAAGCGGAAGGAAATGGGAATTCTCCACCCAAAGAGACACTGGGATGTGTCCCAGAGCTCTGGGATGGATCCAACAGATCCCAGTGCCCACAGGGAATGTGTGGGGCATGGATCATGATCCCAGTGCCCACAGGGAATGTGTGGGGCATGGATCCTGATCCCAGTGCCCACAGGGAATGTGTGGGGCATGGATCCTGATCCCAGTGCCCACAGGGAATGTGTGGGGCATGGATCCTGATCCCAGTGCCCACAGGGAATGTGTGGGGCATGGATCCTGATCCTTGTGCTCACAGGGAATGTGTGCGGCATGGATCGTGATCCCAGTGCCCACAGGGAATGTGTGGGGCATGGATCGTGATCCCAGTGCCCACAGGGAATGTGTGGGGCATGGATCATGATCCCAGTGCCCACAGGGAATGTGTGGGGCATGGATCATGATCCCAGTGCCCACAGGGAATGTGTGGGGCATGGATCGTGATCCCCACACCTCTGGAGAGGGGACCTGGTAGAAGGGGGGTGGCACAAGCACGGGGGTGGCACAAGCACAGGAGTGACCCCGACTCCTTCCTGTGCTGGCTGTTCCCGGGAGTTTCCATGATGCTGGTGCTGTCACTGGAGCATCACCGCTGTGCCCTGACCCTGTGGGGATGTTTCCGGATGTTTCTGGAGGCCCTTTGTCCTTTGGGGAAGGAGAAATCGCCTTCAGGGCACCGAGGGTGGGTGGGGGATACAAATGCCCGGCTGGTTTGGGTGGGCAGCAGGAGATCCCAGCTCCTGCTTACTCCAAGGGTCTTGCCATGATGGAAAGGGGCATTTGGGGTCTGGAGGTGTCTTTGGAATGAGGATTGTCCATTGGGTACTGATGGGAAGGACACGCCAAGAAATTCCCATCCTGTTCCTGGCTGCCCCATCCTGCTGCCCCTCGGAGCATCCCCCTCCCCAAATCCCCCATGCCCACCAAAAGTCTTCCATCTCTGCGTGGAGTTTGCAGCTTTTCCGGTGCCCCTGGGCAGGGGAGCTTTGGGTTTTTCTGCTGCTGAGCACAGATGAGGTGACAAGAGTGCGGAGGCGGCCGAGGATTGGGCTGAGCCCAAATTTGGAGCGTTTCTGCTGCTGCTTTGTGGGGCCTGGCCGAGAACACGTGCTGTGAGCAGTGACACGCGGAGCCGTGGCTCTCATGAGGTGCTGGTGGCATTTCTGGGGCTGAAAACCCTCATCCAGCTGCCTTTTGGGGTTAAAATCATTTTTCAGAACCAGTGAACCCTGGGGTCTTGCATCTCCTCATCCATGATTTTCCCGCCCCTGTGGATGGACAGCACATTCCACCTCCCCCACAGCCACCTGCCATTCCCAGGGAATGACCCCAATCCCGGGATGCTCTGGATCCCCAGGGAAGGGACGGTAGCCCCGTGAACTTCCCCCAGCCAGAGACATTGGCCACCCCTGGCCATCCCTGCCCGGGCACGGCAGAGCAAACATCCATTCTTTTCTCTTGGAAGACACCCGGGGCGGAAACGCTTGGAAGCGGCCCCGAAAGGACATTCCAAGTCTGGCAGGAAAGTGGCCCCACTCATCTGGCAGGAGATGGGCTATTGTCTGTCCCGGTGGCCGGCCGGGATTCCTCAGGTCCTGCCTGGAAGAGGAAAAATCTCCGTGTGTGTCTTTATTTTTTCCTCTGCCCTCTCCCAGGGGTGTCGGGGCTGCTGCTTGTGCCGGCACCGGGGCTGTCGTTGCTCCTCTGGTGTTTCCTCCTCGGATTTTTCAGTTTTTCCCAATTTCCTGGGCTGTAGTGGTGGGATGAGGGTTTTTTGGCACCATTTGGCACCATGCCGGGCACCTGAAGGGAAGAGCTGGGAAGAGCAATGGACGGAGGGTTTTGGGAGGGAGGAGAGCAAAACCTCCAAGAACTGGGACAGCCTGGTGGCCAGGAAAGGGCAGGGCCATCCCAAAAATCTGGGCAGCCAACACACCTAGGGTCTCTGCTGTCCCTGGGTGGGGATTGTCCCCAAATTGAGGGGCAGGAGTGTTGTGACATGGGGTGGGGGATCTTGGTGGCTCCTGGATCTCCAATATCCTGCAATGCCAGGATCTCGGCATCTCTTGATCTCCACATCTCTTAGATTCCCAAGATCCTGCAGCTCTGGAATCTCGTTGCCCTTTGAATTCCCAGACTCCTGCAGTACCAGGAACTTGGTGTTTCTTGGATCCCAAATTCCTGCTCTGCTGAGATCTCAGCATCTCTTGGTTCCCCAGGCTCCTGCGGTGCAGGAATCTCAACATTTCTTGGATCTCCAGGCTCCTGCTCTGCTGGGATCTTGGCACATCTTGGATTCCCAAAATTCCACAGTGCCAAGATCCTGACATCTCTAGGATTCCCAAGCTCTGCAGGATCTCCACATCTCCTGGATCCTAAGCTCCTGCTGTGCCAGGATCTTGGCATCTCTTGGATCCCCAGGCTCCTGCAGTGCCGGCATTTTGGCATTTCTTGGATCCCCAAACAGGTGCCAGGTTGGGTGGGGGTTTTCTGGCACCCCATCCCCTTTTCCTGGCCCTGGAGCTGTTCTGCTCTGCACAACCAGGCTCAATAGGATCAGGCCTGGCTGGCGGGCAGGAAGGGTGGCACGGCCACCGGGAGAATTGCAGGACGTGCCGTTCGCTGGAACGAACCAGGAAGTAAAAGCTGTCACCATCCCGAAAATATTGGAGTTGCTAGGCTAGGATTGGGAAGAAAGGTGAAATATTGGAATTACAGGGCTTTGCTGCTTTTGGGATGAGCCCCCAGAAGGCTGTGAGGGAAGGAAGCATCCCATGAGGGTTTGGGATCTGTTTCCACCCTCCAGGCTGGCACTTTCCATACCAGCCCCATTCCCTCCCTTCCTCCCCACCCTGAATTAAATGGGGAATGTTAAAACCCAAGAAGATTCCTTATGGTGCTGGTGCCAGGACAATTGTTCTGTGCCCATTGTGTGCCCCAGGCAGCCCCGGAGCCCACACCTGAGACCTGCCTGGGCCGAGATATCAGCGCCTTTCCCCCTTTTTCCCGTTTTTTTGTTTGCTTGGCAGGGTGGACAATAAACTCTCAATGAGGCCTCTTTCAAACACTGCACTGTTAAAGCGCTGGCCCCATTTTAAGAGCAAACTTCCAGTGGCACCGGCAGGTGAAGCACAATGGGAACGGGACCTGCGGGAGGGGAGGGACGGAATTTTGTGCCGGTCTCAACCTGAAGGCATCGCTCGGTGCCGCACTGCTGCTGTTGCAGCGCCCCAAACCTGCAAAAACTTGGACTTTTGCGTGGAAAAAACACCAAAAGAGCTGGGAAAAAAGGGAGTTTTGCGCACACCTGAGGGGCTGAGGCGCCATGCCGCTCATTCCTGCCTCAGTTTCCCGACCTGTAACACATACCCACAAAGCCACTCCTTGGTGGGGTGGGCACAGCTTCCCACAGCGCCGGGTCCTTCCCGGGGATGGATTTTGGTGAGAGGAGCCAGGAAGGGGCTCCGCAGGATGCGGCAGCCCCCGGGCGATGCGGGGCCGGGAGGAAACCCGGCGGGTTTGTTCGGTGGAGGGCGAGGGAACCGGGATTATAAAAAGGCCCGCTAAGATCAGAAAGGCTGGCGAGCACAGTGCCCTATTGTGGAGCTGTCACACTTCCCTTTACTTTATTGCTTTTGTCCAACACCCCATTGTTCCACTTCCTTTTGTCCCCTATTCACAGCCCTGGCTTTTCATTACCCAGCCGGCCTTGTTGTTTTCATTTCTTTTGTTTGAAGTTCCTGAGAGGAAGGTTTTATTTTCAGCCGTTTGATTAATTCGCAGCTTGAGCTGGGCTTTGTTTGTTATGTAATTGCTGCCCCCAAGCCGGGCGGCCCAGCTCAGCCCTCCCCACCCTGCTTTGCACCCCCAAACTGGGTTTAGGGGCTCCTGACGGGGCTCTGGGAGGTGCGAGGGTGCTGGGTTTGGGGTGGCAGCCCTCAGGCAGGTGCTGCCCCATGGCAGCGCAGCCCCAGCGGCCAGAGCCCGATTCCCAGCAGCGTCCGGGGTAAATCCCTTCCTTAACAGCCTCCTTTTCTCATTATTCCCTCCTGAAAGGCGAGGACAATGCTTGTTCCCATTCTCAGTGTGTGGTGTGAGGGTTGGTGGCCTCGAGAAGGCAAATCCCCGCAGGCACTGTCCCGTGGGCAGCGCCGATCCTGGCGCTCGCTCTTGGATACGGCGCCCGCAGCCCCGGCACCCAGAGCGAGGAATGGGACAAATATCATGGAATGCCAGTGCTTGGGACCCCCTTGGGGTGTTACAGCCCTTTGCCTGTTACACTCATCGCCATTCCAGCGGTGCCCATCTGGCTGTGCTGGGAAGGGGATTGGCACCCATGGGGGTTTTGGTGGGAGCAGGGAGAGCTTTTCCTGGGGCCAGGCCTTGTTGGAGCCGTACTGGCAGCCTGTTCCTGTCCCAGGTCCTGTCCCGTGCCAGGCATTCCCAGAGGAGCTGTTCAGGGTCTGTCCCAGCCATTTCTGGGTAATGATTTGAGCCCAGAGCCAGGATTTCCACTTGCTGTTGGAACGGGAATCCTGCTGCTGCTCCGATGGATTCCTAGGCACAGCTCCTGGACAGTGAGGGAGACCCAGGGACCCCGGGGGTGCTGGCACAGGTCCCTGTCACCCTGAGCCTCAGCATAGCACAAAGCTCCCTCAAGTTGTCACTCAGTCCCAATCTCTGTGTTGCCTTTGGGAATTTATTCCTCCGTTCCAAGATTTCCCTGAGGACTGAGCCCCAAAAACCTTGGAAAGCTGGGAAGAAGAGCTCAGCTTTGCCCATGGCAAACCCCAGGGACGTTGTCCCTGCACTGTGGGGCACTCCAGTGTGGGGCCGGGCTGGGAGAGGGGTGTCTGGTGGCCGTGGTGACATCCCTGCTGCCCCCAGGATGTCCATGAGGAGCCCCGTGTCTCCACCCCCGGAGCCGGATGGAGCGGGCACCATGGTGAACTGCGCCGTCAAAACGGAGGAGAAGAAGGAGAGCGGCCCCGAGCCCACCCTGGGGGCCGCCCCCAGCGCCGAGTCCCGGCCCCAGGAGCCCCCAGGGCCCCTGCCCAGAGATGGCAGCGACCCCCAAGCCCTGCCACAGGTGGGTGTGACAAATGTGGAGCTGCCCCCATCCCTGCTCCAGACCCTCCCATCCCACGGATGAAGCGGTGGCTGCTCCCCCCCCCCGAGTGGTTTTTCCTCATCCCAAGGAATCCAAACTGGGACAGAGAGTGCTCCATCTCCCAGCATCCCATCAGATCGGGATCTCCCATCCTGGGGATGTCCCTGGCGGTGGCAGCAGTGCCCAGTGACATTCTGTGTCCCACAGGAATCCCGATCTCCCACCAGGGACATTCCCGAGCCCCGGTGCTCTGCCTTTGAGCCAGCTGGCAGCGGCCAGGAGAAGCTGGACTTCAACAGGAACCTGAAGGAAGGTGGGAAACGTCCCCAAAGGGCCTCTTGGGACCCTTTCCCTGCCCTTCAGGATTCTCCCAAAGCTGCGGGATGGGTCGAGCCGTGGTGCAGAGCCCTGGGATGTGCTCACGTGGTGTTTCTCTCGTCCCTGTCCCCCAGTGATGCCAACCATCGAGAAGCTGCTGTCCAGTGACTGGAAGGAGCGGCTGCTGGGCCGCAACACGGCAGAATCCAAGGAAGTGAAAGGTGGGATCCACCTCCACCAACCTCCCTCCTGCATCAAGCTGGAAACACAGCATTTCCCACCAAAGCAGGAGGGGAAATGTCCAATTTTCATAGGGATTTGTCCCTTTTTAAATTGATTTTTTTTTGGGGGTGAGCGTCTTTGCTGCCTCTGACTGCATGGGAGGGGTTCAGCATGTGAGGATCTTTCCATTCTTCCCAAATTTTACATTCCCTGGCCACCCAGTGGTGACACTGGTGGCTGTAGGACTTCTCTGCTTCACATTTCCCAACCCAAAGATTTCAATCTCCCAGGTAAAAGAAAATGGGAACTGCACTCCTTAAATTAAATCACCTCCACCCCACCTTGTGCTGCTGACTCTCTCCCCACTTCCATCCCTCTCACGCTCATCCAGTCAGGTTTTCCCCCTGCAGGAACCCAGGAGAGCCTGGCAGAGAAGGAGCTGCAGCTGCTGGTGATGATCAACCAGCTGTCCACGCTGCGGGACCAGCTGCTGACGGCGCACTCGGAGCAGAAGAACATGGCCACCATGCTCTTCGAGAAGCAGCAGCAGCAGATGGAGCTGGCGCGGCAGCAGCAGGAGCAGGTGGGGACCGTCCCTCCCTCCAGGGACCCCTCTGTGGTCACAGCACCAGCAGCGGCTTTGGGGAGGTGGCTTTGGGGTCCCGTTTTCTGTTCCGTCCCAAAACTTTTCCTCGCTTGGAGCTGGGAGGACCAAAGGTGGATGGAGATGAGGATTGAACTCCATAATATGAACAAACCACCCCAGGTCCCTGCTGCTGTGCCCACCTGCTCCTTGAACAATTTTTCCTCTTCCAAGGGCAGGGGTGACACTGCTGTCACACCTGGGGGGGGGAGGACAGGTCCCTCCCAGCCCATGTGTCCCTCGAGGTGGCTCAGGGGCAGCTCAGCGCCTCCTCCTGCCCTTCCCACGGCCCTGGGGACCCCTGCAGCCCCTTTCTGGAGGTGCTGGCTGGGTTCTGCCAGCCCAGCACTGTCCTTCATGTCACCAGCTGTCCCTGTCCCCTCCCCAGATCGCCAAGCAGCAGCAGCAGCTCATCCAGCAGCAGCACAAAATCAACCTCCTACAGCAGCAGATCCAGGTAAGGCAGGGGACACCTGCCCTGTCCCCTTCCCCGTGTCCCCCTCCCCACACTGGGTGACTGCAGCCTCCCTGTGTCCTGCTGTCCCCTCCCAGGGGTGACGCTGCTGTGCAGCACTGATTTGGTGTCCGTGCTGCTCTGTCCCTGTCCCCTCCAGCAGGTCAACATGCCCTACGTGATGATCCCCGCCTTCACCCCCGGCCACCAGCCCCTCCCGGTCACCCCTGAGTCCCAGCTGGCACTGCCCATCCAGCCCATCCCCTGCAAACCAGGTGAGTTGGGTCCCCCTGGGACTGTCCTAGCCCTGCAGGGTGTCCTTGTCCCCCAGCGGTGTCCCCATTGTCCCCAACTGCTGTCGCTCTGCTCCCACAGTGGATTACCCGGTGCAGCTCCTGCACAGCCCCCCTCCTCCCACACTGAAGAGACCCGCGGGCCCGGGCCACCTCCAGATGCAGGTACAGCCCCAAAACCCCCTTCAACACCTGGTACAGCCCCAAAACCCCCTTCAACACCTGGTACAGCCCCAAAACCCCCTTCAACACCTGGTACAGCCCCCAAAAATGCCTTGAACTCCTGGTACAGCCCCCAAAAACCCCTTCAACATCTGGTACAGCCCCAAAATCCCCTTCAACACCTGGTACAGCCCCGATAACCCCTTCAACACCTGGTACAGCCCCCAAAAACCCCTTCAACCTTGGTACAGCCCCAGAAACCCCTCCAAACCCTGGGCTGGGGGTTTGGGGAGAGCTCCTCACCCCCCATCCTTCCCTCCTCCTCCTCAGGAGACCTCGCAGCCACTGAACCTGACAGCCAAACCCAAAGGTTCTGAGCTCCCCAGTGCCTCCAGTTCGCCCAGTTTGAAGATGAGCGGCTGCCAGTCCCTCCCGGCGAGCCACGGGGCCAGCAGGGAGCTGCAGAGCAGCCCCTCCAACCTCCCTCTGGGTGGGTGCTCGAGTGCCCTTGGGGTTTTTGGGGGTTGAGTGACATCCCTGCTGCTCCCAGGGGTGACCTGGGTGGGCACCATGGGCCATGCCACCCCTTGAGTCATGGCAGTGATGGTCAGGGCAGGGTCAGTGCTGTGGTCACTGGCACTGATGGGTGCCCACAGAGGTCAGTGGGGTGGTCGCTGGCACTGACAGGTGCCCGTAGGGGTCAGTGGGGTGGCCACTGGCACTGACAGGTGACCACAGAGATCAGTGGGGTGGCCACTGGCACTGATGGGTGCCCACAGAGATCAGTGGGGTGGCCACTGGCACTGACAAGTGCCCATAGGGGTCAGTGGGGTGGCCACTGGCACTGACAGGTGACCACAGAGATCAGTGGGGTGGCCACTGGCACTGACAGGTGACCACAGAGATCAGTGGGGTGGCCACTGGCACTGATGGGTGCCCGTAGGGGTCAGTGGGGTGGCCACTGGCACTGACAGGTGCCCGTAGGGGTCAGTGCTGTGGTCACTGGCACTGATGGGTGCCCGTAGGGGTCAGTGGGGTGGCCACTGGCACTGAGGGGGGCCCACAGAGATCAGTGGGGTGGCCACTGGCACTGACAAGTGCCCACAGAGATCAGTGGGGTGGCCACTGGCACTGAGGGGGGCCCACAGAGGTCAGTGGGGTGGCCACTGGCACTGATGGGTGCCCATAGCGGTCAGTGGGGTGGCCACTGGCACTGACAGGTGCCCATAGCGGTCAGTGGGGTGGTCACTGGCACTGACAGGTGCCCGTAGGGGTCAGTGGGGTGGTCACTGGCACTGACAGGTGCCCGTAGGGGTCAGTGGGGTGGCCACTGGCACTGACAGGTGCTCGTGTCCTGCCAGGATTCCTGGGAGAGGGCGATGCCATCACCAAAGCCATCCACGACGCGCGGCAGCTACTGCACGGCCACGGCGCAGCCATGGAGGGGTCACTCAGCAGCCCCTACCGCAAGGTGAGGGTCATTCTGTGCAGTCACCATCCCCTCTGCCACCCCAGTGTCACCAGCTACAGCTGTCCCCTGGCTGGGGCTGGCTCCTGACCCTGATGTCCTGCAGGAGCACGTTGGGATTGATTCCTCCCCGGTGAAGGAGCGGATAGAGGAGACTCCCGGCCACCGGCTGGATGAGGCTCTGCTGACCTGTGAGATGGACGGTGAGGACGGCCGGGAGCATTGCGGTGACCCCAGGTTTGCTCCGTTCTCCAACTCCTGCCCTCATCCTGGGTGTCCCTTGCAGGCTCCCGGCACTTCCCAGAGTCCAGGAACAACAACCACATCAAGCGGCCCATGAACGCCTTCATGGTGTGGGCCAAGGACGAGCGGAGGAAGATCCTGCAGGCGTTCCCGGACATGCACAACTCCAGCATCAGCAAGATCCTGGGTGAGAGCCCAGGGCAGCATCCCCTTTGAACACCCCTAGTGGGATGGGAGTGAGATCCCAGGGAGAATCTCCTCTGAATTGCCTCAGAGGGACCTCCCTGACCTGGAGAAGGTCAGGGAACCTGAGAGGATGAGTTCCCAGGAGGGAAGAGCAAGGAATGAATGTATGGAGGTGCCCAGGGAAGGTCAGGGAATGAGGGAATGAATCTGTGGAGGTGCCCGGGGAAGGTCAGGGAATGAGGGAATGAATCTGTGGAGGTGCCCAGGGAAGGTCAGGGAATGAGGGAATGAATCTGTGGAGGTGCCCGGGGAAGGTCAGGGAATGAGGGAATGAATCTGTGGAGGTGCCCGGGGAAGGTCAGGAAGCTGTTCCCGATATTCTAGGGGAACCAGCTGTGGCATGTGCCCCCAGAAGCACAGCTGTAAATCCAGGTGCTGCTACCACAAGGAATGACATTAACTACCAGCATTCATTCATTAATCAACCAACAGCACCAACTAATCTCAGGATGGGTTTCTCCCAGCCGCGATTGCCTCGCTCAGGCAGGGTGTGAGGATGCTCTGCTCCTTCCCCACGCAGGATCCCGCTGGAAATCCATGTCCAACCAGGAGAAGCAGCCGTACTACGAGGAGCAGGCGCGGCTGAGCCGGCAGCACCTGGAGAAGTACCCGGATTACAAATACAAGCCGCGGCCCAAGCGCACCTGCATCGTGGAGGGCAAGCGGCTGCGCGTGGGCGAGTACAAGGCGCTGATGAGGAACCGGCGCCAGGACGCCAGGCAGGGATACCTGATAGGGTAATTGATAAGGGACACCACGTGTGCCCCACCCTGGGAGCTCCCAGGGGTGCCTCTGGGGCGGGGGGCTCACCTGGTGACGTGGGTGGGGCTCACCTGGTGACGTGGGTGGGGCTCACCTGGTGACGTGGGTAGGGCTCACCTGGTGACCATGAGGTTTGTGCTCATCTGCACCAATGGGGTGGGTGCTGAGTTCGTGCCCATGGGGTTGGTGCTGACCTGGTGCCCATGGGGATGGTGCCCACCTAATGTCGATGAGGCGGGCGCCCACCTTGTGCCCATGGGGTTGGTGCCCACCTGCCCCCCATGGAACGTCCCTCACAGGTGGCTGAGGGCAGCCCCGGGACCCCTCTCAGTGCCTGTCCCCGTGTCCCGCAGGCCGCAGGGCAGCCAGGTGCCCCCCAGCTCCTCGGACGTGCTGTACCCGCGGCCGGTGGGCGTGCAGCTGCCCCCGCCCCTCCTGGAGCATTACCTGCCCCGCAGCGTGGACCCCGCCATGCCCGTCATCGTCAACACCCGCAGCCTCAAGGACGGGGACGCCGGTGACGACGGGCACTCGGTGGCCGAGGGGGACATGTATCGCTACAGCGAGGACGAGGACTCGGAGGGCGAGGACAAGAGTGATGGCGAGCTGGTGGTGCTGACGGACTGAGGGGACACAGGGGGACAGATAGGGGGTGGCAGGGCTGGCTGCCACCACCAGGAGGGCACGGCGTGTCCTGGTGGGACAGGATTGCTGCCCCACCTGTAGAGGGGTCCCACAAGGGTGGGCACCTGGAATTTTGGGTGGCAAGGACTGGCTTGGTCTTGCTTTGGTGGCACATGGAGCTGAGGCCACCGAGCCTGGGAATTTGGTGACACGGCTGCTGCGCTGTCACCCCTGAGGGGACCTGGGGGTCTCTCCAGAGCATCTCCCAGCCCTGCAGCACCTGCAGTCCCAGACAGCCTCACCTGCTGTGCTGCTGGGCACGGACTGGGGGCATGAGGTGGGGACACGGGATGGGGACACTCTCATCCCTCCTCTATCCTGGTGTGACCTCCCTGCTGTGCTTCCTGCTCGGTCTTTGGAGCCTGCCAGAGAATTCCCACGGAGCCAATTTTAGCTCCAGCCTGGCCCCAGCTCTGGCCAAGGCCTCTTCAGGGCTCTTTGTGCTCCCTACAGCTCTGGCCCACTTTGGAAACAAAGCAGGGGCTGTTCCTGCCCTGGCTGCTCCTGCTCGTGGGGGGACATGCCCACCTGTCCCTGGGCACCTGTCCCTGAAGCTCGGGCTCCACCTGAGCCCTGCAGCGTGAGAGAGAGGGGGAAATAATGACCATTAGGGAAAAAGAGGAATTATTAGAAAAAATGGCCTTGCTCTGGTCAGAGCCCCTTCGGGGGGGTTGGGGTGAGGTGTGGCTGTGCATGAGGGTGCCCAGGTGAGAGTTAGGGGTGCCTGGGTGAGAGAGGGGGTCCAGGTGAGAGTTAGGGGAGTCCAGGTGTGCCCACAGTGTCCAGGTGTGCATGTGCAGTGTCCAGGTGTGCATGTGCAGTGTCCAGCTGTGTGTGCGGTGTCCAGCTGTGTGTGCAGTGTCCAGATGTGCAGCCTCGGTGTCCCTCTGTGCGCGGGGCTCCGGCACCTCCCTGTGGCAGCAGCCGGGAACAGGCCCCGAGCCTGGGACCGCGGGGACAGCGACAGCGCTGAGGACATCGCGGGAGCCGCAGCCACCCGGGCTCGGGGCTGCACAAAGCCGGCACCAGCCTCTGTCCCCTTGTCCCCAGCCCAGGGTGGGGATCTCAAGCTCAGCAGCTTCAGCACCGCAGTGCTGGGGACACGGGGACATTGCCGTGGGGACATCCTTGATCCCAGGGGACATCCCACCTCCTCCCCTGCCCAGCCACCCCGTCCCTCCTCTCCTGCCCTTTGTCAGAGCTTTATTTATTCCCAACTCCCTGTGCCGGGGAAGGAAAGGGGTCCCTGGGGAGGGGTCCAGGCTCCAGGGCTGGGCTGGACCGTGCTGCAGAGGGACTGGAAGCAGATGTGCCCCCTCCCCACAGCTGCAGCTCTTCTGTCTCTCCTCCATTTATTTTTCTCTTTTTTTTTTTTTCTTTTTGGTTGTTTTGTTTTTTAAAGATTGTAAATATAGATAGAGCTTTATTTTGTTAATAAGACGACGAATAACTTAACCTGTATATTTCACATCCCTGTTCAATGGTTCCTCCCCTGTCCCTTGGCACAATAAAAGTGACTTTTGCAGCAGAGAGTGGGGCCTGGGCTTCACCAGATTGGGGGCGAGGGTTGGATGGGGACATCTCCAGGTACAGAAGGGACAGGAGCACCCCCAGACCCCGGGGGTGCTGCCCCTGCTCCCACGGGAGACCCCCCACTCCACCACCCACAAATTCCAGCTACCAGCAGCTTTTATTTCGCACCAGAACAGACACGGACGCGCCTGGGTCTGGCTGGGGGAGGTCCCCGTGCCCAGAGAAGGGACAGTCACCTTGTCCCCACAGCCAAGGCTCTGTCCCCGTAGCCACCGCCACGAGCTGGCCGGGGCTCAGCAGGGCGGGGGTGAAGCCGTGCCTGGTCCTGGAGCAGGGCAGCTCCGTGCCACCTCCTCCCGGGGGTGGGGACACGGCTGAGGGAGGAGGACAGGGGAGGGGACAGGCAGGACCCACCCCCCGGGCCCCCCGACGCTGGGGGAGAGGGCGAAGACAGAGCTGGAAGCTGCTCCGGCAGCACGGGGGTGGGGGAGAAGCCACCAAGCTGAGGGGGACAGTGGGGACAGGCAGGGGCAGCCCTGGGCTGGCACAGCTCAGGGGGGACAGGCACTCAGTGCCCACCAGCAGCACCCCACTGGTCCCAGACCCTTGTGGCTCACGGCTGGCCCTGCCCCTTTCCCCGCACCCCTCGTGGAAAAGGCTGCGGTGCCTGGGGCCAGCAGGGAGCTGGGACGGTGCTGGCCTGGGAGTGACACCCTGGTGGCACCCAGCAGGGCAGGGTGGGGACAGAGGGGCAGCCAAAGTGAGTGGGCAGCTCTAGGGGCTCCTGAGCGGACGGGCTGAGCCCGTGTCCCCCTCGGGGACGGCGCAGGGGCAGCGGGGCAGTGCCAGCAGGGCACGGAACTGCCGGGCACCAGGGCCAAGCGGGGCTCGGCGTTAAGGCGATGGTGAGGCTTCCTCATGTGGGCTGGGGCCGCGCCGGGGCCGTGGTCCTCTCCAGCATCTCATGGTCCAGTCTCGGGGGTGTCCAGGCTGTCCTGGAAGCGGTGGTGGCCAGGGCAGAGCTCCTCTTGTCCCCCTTGGCACTGGGCAAGGGGCGAGGGGGGCGCGAGGACACGGCCAGGACAGAAGAGCTCGGGGTGGTGGCACCTATTTGGGGACCTGCAGGGCTGTGACCACCGGCTTCATCTTGAAGTACTGCTTAAACCTTAACTTTGCATATCTGCCAAGAGAGAAGGGACAGCTCCGAGCCACGCGTGTCCCCAGGGACCACCGGGATCCTCCCCAGAGACCACTGGGAGCTTCCCTGGAATCCTCCCCAGGGACTGCCGGGATCCTCCTGCTCTGCCCATTTCCCACTGGGAGCAACTGAGGTGGACTCACCTTAAGAAATTAAAGTCTATGGTCGAGTATTTATGCTGTATGAGGCCCCAGCACGCCCAGAGAAAATGGGATGCCTGCAAGGGGCAGAACGAGGATCAGGGAAGGGCCACAAACGCTTGTGCCTCTCCTGCCTGGGGCTCGGAATTCCCAGGGTTGTGACAAGGGCAGGACACGGAGTGGGGTTGGCCCACACCAGGATTTTTGTGCCCTCCAGAGGCTGCTCCCAGTGGGAGTGAGGGAAGGCAGGAGGGAAGATGCTGAACATGGGGTGCCACCCACCGTGCTGCCCTCTCGGCAGCTCCAGCCAGGAAAACAGAGGGCATTTCACCTGGAATTTCCAGAAATTGGCTGGAGCCAGCCCTGGCAGTTAGCAGAGAGGATTTCCTCACCCAGGCCGTATCTGACCCCTCTGAAGGGCTGCCCAAGGCCACGGCTGTCGGACACACGCTGTCCCCAGCACAGCCCTGTGACCTTGCTCGGGGGCTCAGCCCCCCTGAGGCACTGCCAGGCCCTGTGGGACAGCCTGCCCCAGATGTCCCCAAGCCCCCAGGCTGGCACCTGCAGCCCCATCCTTGCCAGCTCAGCTGGAAGCCCAAGAGCAGAGGCAAACTCATGGCCCAGGCTGTGTGCTCAGCCCTGGAGCGAGGCTGACTCCTTCCACCACCACCACTCACCAAGGAGAACTTGTTCACTTGCACGTAGAGGGTCTCCAGCTCCTCCTTGGACACCTGGGTGTCCCCTGGGTGCCCCTGGGTGTCCCCTGGGTGCCCCTGGGTGTCCCCTGGGTGCCCCTGGGTCAGCTCCTTGTAGGCCTGCAGGTAGGAGTGCAGCCACTGCAGCTGCATCTCCTTGCTGGGGTAGAGGCCATAATCCACCTCCTTCACACCTGGGGGGAACACAGAGGGGACAGGGAGGGATTGGATTCTCTGTGGCAAAGTGAGGAGAGCACAACCCCAGCCAGGCACAAACCAGCCAGCCTTGGGGTGAGCAGCCCAGGGGCGCCCAGGTGGCCAAAGAACAGCAGAGACCCCGCTCTGACCATGGGCAGCCCCATTTCCTGCTGTAGGATTTGGGGTATGTCTCCCTCCTCCATCCCCAGGAACGGGAAGACCCCATTTCCCATCATGAGATTGGGGACTCCACTCCCTCCTCCATCCTCGGGCATCAGGAGATCCCAGGACAGGTCCATTTTCCACCCTGGGACTGGGGATAAAACTCTGTCCTTCTCCCCTAGGCTCACAGCCCTGGGGATGGGGACACCCCAAGACAGCTGCGATTTCCACCACAGGACTGGGGATACAATTCCATCTTCCACCCCCAGGGTCAGCGCCATTTCCTGCCATGGCAGAAGGGATAAAACTCCCTCCTCCACTCCAGGGATGAAGAGACCCCATTTTCCACCTGGGACTGGGGATGCAAATCCCTCCTCTCCCAGGGATGTGAAGACACCATTTCCCACCATGGGAGTGGGGATAAAACTCCCTCCTCCACTCCAGGGACTGGGAGACCCCAGGCCAGGGAAGGGAGCACCTTTGGAGGATCCCAAAGCTCATCCCAACCTGCAAACTCATTGAAGTGGTTCCCAATGTCGAAGGCCTGGTAGTTGTACCCCGTGTACTCGTAGTCGATGAAGCGGACGCGCTCTGCAGGGACAAAAGTGGTGGCTGCGAGAGGGGAACAGAGGTGACACCCCCGGGGGGTGGCCGAGGGACACCCTCGGGCACACGGACCTCGTGTCCTGTCGTAGATGATGTTCTTGCACAGGAGGTCGTTGTGGCACAGCACCACGGGGGACCCCAGCTGCGACAGCGTCTCCTCCATCCAGGCCAGCTCCTGCTCCAGCGCCTCCGGGCTGGGCACGTCCTGCGGGAGCCTGGCCAAGGGGACACAAGGGACCGGGTGGCATCGCTGCTGCTCTCGGGAAGCCTCCCTGGGGCTGGGGCGGGGCGTTTCCCCGGCTTCCAGCGCTTCCCTGGCGGCTCAAGGGCAGAATTCCCCCGGCTTCCCTCTCGTGCCTTACAAACGACCCCATTAATGACCCAAAGCGGGGCTAACGAGGCTGGTTTTTGGGGAAGGGCCAGGTTTGGTACCCACGCACACACCACAGCTCAGCCTCAGCACGTCCCTTGTCCCCAGAAACCCCCACACCCACCTCCCAAATCCGCCCCCGGGGCGACCGGGATGTTTTGGACTCCGGCAGCCTCCCGGTAACCTCAGGAGTGCGGCTTCCAGGAGAGCTCGTTAATGATTGCCTAATTGGCTGCGCTGAAGGCGCAGGTTGGGTAAAGTCTGCCCGTGGCCCGGCGAGTGCTGAGAAACGCCCGGCTGGCTCCTGCCGCGGGTTAATGATTGCCCTGCCTGCGGTTCATTCACCTCCTCCGCCTCTTGGGGCTGCCCAAATCCTTCCCACACGCCCCAACACACACCTGCGGTGCCGACCCGGCCGCCCCAGAAAATGGTTGGGAGTGGGAACTGGGTGTTTCAGTCTAGGCTGGGATTCTAGAATTCATCGTCAGATCAGCAAGGCTTGAGCTCGGGCTTATTCTAGGCTTGAATTCCCGGGAGGAGGAGGAGGAGGAGGAGGAGGATTGTTACAGCAGTGGGAGGCTGTGGCTCCAGCTGGATCCTGCCTGGATGCTGCACAGACACATCCCAGAGCTCCAAAAGAGCTGAAATCCGCCCCAAACTGGCAGCAGGAGGGGCTGGAGCTGCTCCTGGGGCTCGGGGAGGGATCCAGCAGCAGATCCAGCCTCAAACCCACCCCGGATCCCTGCAGAGGCTTTACCTGGGAACCAGGACCCCCTGGTCCTGCCCAGAGCTGGGTGGGCAGGGGCCTGCCCGAGGCAGAGCCTGGCTCTGTGGGATCCCTCTGCCTTTACCTGGGGTTGGATACCTTTGGGCTGAGCTCTGTCTTCACCAGGCTGAGGTATTTGTGCAGCTTCTGCCACAGGATGGGCCTGGGGAGGTTCCCGTTGGCGTGGATGGCGTGGACTCGAGCCATCTCCCGAGCCACCAGCCTGGCATGGAGCGCAGGAGAGGGGTGAGAGGTGATCCCAAAGCCTCAGAATCCCCAAAAGAGCTTTGGGGTGTCTCGAAAATCCTGCTTAAAACACGGGGTTAGCATAGCTGACCCCTCATTCCATGTCAGGGCTCAGCCTCTGAAGCATTTCACATTTTCAGGGCAAATTCAGGCCAAAACTGCGCTTCCCCAAGAAATTCGAGCTTCCCAGAAAACCTTTATTCCAGGTTCCCAGGAAACCTCTCTTTGCCAAAACTCGATGCTTTAGAAATGTGCTAATTTTGACAACCCTGCCTGCAGTTTGGCCAATTTATCCCCTGGCACCACCCAGGGCTGGGCACATCAGTGACCCCCCACCCATGGCAGTGAGGGGAAACACGGAGCAAATCTCCAGAAAACGGGATTTTCTCAAGCTGCTTTTCCCTGGAAAATCCCCAGCTCCCACCAGAGGATGACACGGGAGGTCCCACATACCTGAAGATGTGAGGATCCCGCACGTGGTCGGGCCCTAGCGCGATTCCCGGCAGGAATTGGTAGCAGAGCCCGTTCTGGAAGGCGCAGTAGAGGTCGGGGGCGCAGCCGTGGGCCCGCAGCACCTGGAAATTCCTCAGCTCTGTCTCCCTGTCCACCAGCAGCTCCGTTTTCCTGCCGTACACGCGGACCAGCAGCGCGTCCGCCATGCCCTCGTCCGTGTAGCAGGCCACCAGCTTGTTGGTGATGCCATCAGTGAAGAGCTGGGTGGGGACAGACACGGCGGAGGGGATGCCTGGATAACGCTGCTGTGCCAGCTGGGAATGGGGGAACCCCCTGCCCTCTTCCCACAGGCGGAAAAACCGTGGCAACGGCGAGAACGAGGAAAAGGAGCGAGGCAGCACAGCCAGGGAAGCTCCCGGGGGAGCTTGCAAGGACTCGAGGCCCTGCAGGCAGAGGTGGTGGTTTGGGTGGAAATCCCACAGTTTTACACCTGGGAGCTCAGGAACAGCTCAGGGATATGTCGGGAACAGCCCAGGCCAGATGTGCCACAGGGGCTTGACACAGGAGCAGCCCTGGGAATCGCTCCCAGAAAAAGAAAAAAAAAAAAAAAAAAAATCAGCGTGAATTGGCACGAAATTTAAAAAAAAATTAAAATAAATAAATAAACCACCCAAGGAGGCTGAAAACAAACCCGGAGCAAACACCACCCCCATCCCCTCCTCCGACCCTCCCCGCGGGCCGGGGCGCTGATAGGCGCGGACGTCGCTGCTGGGGACATCTCGTGTCACCGCTCTGACGGCTCCTCGCAGATGGAAAGGGAGTTTTGTTCTCCCGGGGCTCCGCCTTGGCCGCCTGCCCGCGCACATGCCGGGGCTGCTGCCGCCCGCACGGGCTCCGCGCCCCATCCCGCCGGGATTCCGGGCACCTCCGCGGCTTTGAGGGGGTTTAGGGATGTGTGACCCCACGGGAAACCCCTGTCCCATTGTCCCCAGAGTGCTGCGGCTCCCCCTGGGAAGGATTCCTTCATCCCGCCGGGATTCCAGGCACCTCCGCGGCTTTGAGGGGGTTTAGGGATGTGTGACCCCACGGGAAACCCCTGTCTTATCATCCCCAGAGTGCTGCGGCTCCCCCTGGGAACGATTCCTTCATCCCGCTGGAATTTCGGGCACTTCCAGGGCACCAAGGGGGTTTAGGGACGTGTCACGCCACAGGAAATCACCCCCATTGTTCCCCCACGTCCAAGCTGGGCTCTCCGGGGTCCTGTGGCTCCCCCTGGGAATGATTCCTTCATCCCGCCGGGATTTTGGGCACCTCCAGGGCATTGAGGGGGTTTAGGGCTCTGTCACCCCACAGGAGATCTTTGTCCCACTGTCCCCCATGCCAGCTCCAAGCTGGGCACTCTGGAGTTGTACAGCTCCCCACGGTAATGATTCCTTCATCCCTGTGGGATCAGGGAGCTGGAGCAGGAGTTGGGAGAGGGCTCCTGCTCCGGCAGCCGTGGAGCTCAGGGATGGGACGGATAATTTTAGATGATCCCACTCAGCAACCCACGCTCCCCTATAGGGTTCCTATATATAGGGCTCCTGGAGCAGCCTCCTGAGGGATACTCCAGGCGCTGGAATGAGACCCCCCCAGGTCAGACAGGGTTGACACCCCCATTCCACAGCTGGATTTGGGGTGAGGCAGCTGCCCCATACTCAGGGGCTGCTCCCCCTCAGCTGCAGCTGAACCTTCTCAAGCTGCTTTTCCCCCAAGATGATAATCTGAGTTTCACCACGGGGTTCAGCTCTTTCCTCCTCTTGTCCTGCCAGGCCCCAGGGGCTGGAAATTCAGGCAGTAGAGGTGTCACATCCCATCCATGCAGGTGTCACCATCGGCCACACGTGGGTCAGCTGCAGGTGAGTGGCTCCCCATGTGGAGTGACATCCTCGTGTGCTGCTCTGTTTTGCTGCCCCACAGCCCGGGCAGCCCTTTCCAGCAGGGTTAACAGGATTACTGGACCTTATCCCCCCTGAATTCCAGGCCACCAACTTTGGAGACACACACGTGGCCTCTCGGTGGCCTGCAGGGACTCGCTGGCTTTGGGGGTGGCAGCTCTGCCAGCTCCCAAGGATCGGCTGCGGCTGCCTGGGGGATGCCCTGGGCTGCTCCCTGTGGATCCAGGCTGCAGCCACCCCAAACCCTTCCCTCCTGCAGCCAGGTGACAGCAGGGACAGAGGGAAGGAGTGACACTCCGTGATCTTTGCAGGCATTAAACACAAAGCCAGACCCTTGCCACCGCGCTGGGGTGAAGCAGCAAAATCCAGCTCCTGGTGCTGCACCTGCCAGGAGAATCCCTCAGCATTCCCAAAACACTGCTGCGCTGGCTGCCTCAGCACCCCCAGGCCCCAGCGGGGCAACCAGCTGCCAAATCCGGGCTAAAAACATCCGACCCTGCTGGAGTCCTCGCAGGGCTTCGGCTCCTCTGCCGCTCTCATCTCTGGCTGAGGGATGGATGGAGGAGTTTGAGCTTCCCTGGGAGTGTGGGTGGCTGGCCCAGCCGCACGGACATTCCTCGGGATGAGGAGCAGGAGCCCTGGGAAGTGGGTGCAACCTGGAGTGCAGGAGCACTCAGATCCTTCTTGCCGTATTCCTGAGCCCCGGGAGATTTTCCCGCACCACCGGCACAGCCTGGTACAGCCCCCGCGAGGTGCTGGGAATGGGGCAGTGCTCCAGGGCACCGGGCAAGGGAATGGGATCGCTAACGGGAACCAGCTGAGGCCCCTGGCCCGCTGCATCCCATCCCGAGTGGCTCCTGCGAGGGGAAACGCTGGAGGAGGGAAAGCAGCCGAGGGAAACGCAAAGGGAGGGTTTTCCCTCAACTCCTAAGTGGGTTTTTTTCATTTTTTTTTTTTTCTAAATTAAAAACACACGCACGCACACCCGAGCTGCTGTTGAACACTGACCCCTGCGATGCCTGCGGAGCATGGATACCACAGAGCCAGGGTCCCTCCACAACCACCGAGCTCTGCGAGCAGAGCAAGACATTTCCTGCCCCTGCAAACTCCAACTCCCAGCTTCCTGCCCGCTGCCATCTGCCCTTTCAGATGGCTTTTCCTGCAGCTTCTTGTATTTCATTACACTTGGCTATTAATACATTTTTAATGACGGGAAGCGTGTGCTTTCGAGGGGACACTCGCTCACGTGCAGACACTTAAGGGCACACAGTGCCAGCCCCTCCACGCCCCGGTGCCCAGCGCCAGGGCACTGGTGCCACCAGCCTGTGTCACCCCAGACCCGACTGGAGGGGCCAGTCCAGTCCAGCTCTCCCAGCAAAGTCCTGGCAGCTCTGCACAGCCGAGCCCCGTCCCGTGCCAGGGGCTCAGAACTCGTGCCCAGCTCCCACCTGAGCTGGGGCTCAGCCCACGCAGCCCGGGAAAGGTGGGGGCCAACAAATATCCCAAACAAGAGCAGCTCCCAGGAGCGCCTCGGCAGCCACCCCGGGCTTTTGTACCCACAGCCACCGCTCGGTGACCACCCCAGGGGTCCCTAAACCTCGTGGGGGGGTGTGCGATGGGGGTGGCACGCCTGGCACAGCTGACGGAGCCCCGGTTACGCTCTGAGTGCGGAGGGGAGACCCGGAGGAGGATGCCACATCCTCTGGGGCAGGTCCTGGAGACCCCACGGTGAACCCCACAGCCCCTCCCAGAGTGAACCCTACAGTCCTCCCATGATGAACCCCACAGCCCCCCTAGCAGAGACCCTATACCCCCAGAGGGTGAGCCCCACAACCCCCTAGGACGGACCCTATAGCCCCCCAGGCTGAGCCTCGTAGCTCCTCTTGAGCTGACCCTACACCCCGCCGGGGTGAGCACCGCAGCCCCCTCAGCCAGACCCTATAACCCCATAACCCCATAACCCCACCCCAGCCGGGCTCTGCAGCCCCACCGGGCGATCCCCGTGGGGCAGCGGCTGCCGGTTCTCGGNCGGGGCCGGCGGCCGCGGGGAGGAGCCGCCGCCGTTGGGAAGCCATGAGTCACCGGCCCGCCTCCCGCCCGCCTCCCCGGCAGCGCCGGCAGCGCCCGCACCGGCACCGGGGCAGGGACCCGCATCCCACCGGCACCGGGACCCGCATCCCACCGGCACCGGGGCAGGGAACCGCATCCCACCGGCACCGGCACGGGGCAGAGACCCGCATCCCACGACACCGGCACGGGGCAGGGATCCGCGTCCCATCGGGACCGATATCCCGGACCTGGGATTAGCATCCACCGGGACCGGCATCGCTGGCAGGGCGGGACCAGCACCCCACGCACACCGAGAGCCGGGCACCGCACCCAAACCGCACCGGCACCAGCGAACCGGCATCCCACCCGCACCGGGACCCCAGGCCGCCGGCGTCCGACCGGGACCGTATCCTGGGCAGTTGATCCGCACCGGGACGCGGACAGTGGGTCTGTAACGGGATGGGGCATCCCATCCATGCCCGACCCGCACCGGAGTTCTGGGAAGGGGAGCCCGGCCCAGGCAGGACCGGGACCGGCACCAGGACCCCGCTCTGCCGCTGACGGTGCCTCCCCCACCCATTCCCGGAGCCCCTCAGCCACCCCCGAGCAGCCGCCCCTGGCCGAGATCCCCCCTCCACAGCTGCTGCCGGTGCCTCCGGCACGTATGCCTTCCCCATCCATTCCTGGAACCCCAAAGCCATCCCAGAGGATCCGCACCGGGGCCGGGAACGCCCCCATCGCACCTGCAACTGGCGTCCTGCACCCCAAAGCCCGCCCATCTGCCCATCCATCCATCCATCCATCCATCCGTCCATCCATCCATCCATCATCCATCCATCATCCATCCATCCATCCATCATCCATCATCCATCCATCCATCCATCATCCATCATCCATCCATCCATCCATCATCCATCATCCATCCATCCATCCATCATCCATCATCCATCCATCCATCCATCCCCTGAGCACCTCTGCCATCCCGGGGTGCTCCGCGCAGCCCCCACTCCCTCTCTTTGGGGTTAAAAGGATGAGGATGCCACGCACGGGATGAGCTCCAGCCCCCGGGGCTCCAGGCGGGACGGATTCCCTCGGGACAACCTCTCCCGTGGCACCCTCCCGGCACTGACTTCCATAGGGATTCACAGCTGGGCTGGGAAGAGGTTTTGGGGTGAAGACAGAACGGGATTTTCCCTCTGGCAGAGCCCCCGCAGCCCCCGGACACGGCTCCAGCGCGGCTTCATTATCAGAGGAAATGACAGCGCCACATGGCCGGCAGAGGAGAATGCCCCCTCCAAAGCTCCCAGCCGGCAGCGCCTGAAATCAGCCCAATGGACCGTGGAGACCTGGGGAAAAATCATTTGGGCAAGGGGGTGAGGTGGACAAAAAGCCCCCCAGGCAGTTTCCCGTGTTCCTAAAAATAGCGCCAGCCCTGTCAGTGTTAATAGGACGGGAGTAATTGCTGCCGCGCTTTGCTGGGCTGAGCGTGGCCTAATTGCTCGGCCGGAACGATCTAATCCGGGCTGGCGGAGCCCCGCAGGCAGGGCCGCCGCGTCCAGCGGGAAGTTGCCCCTGGAGAAGGCGATTAGAGGTGTTAATTGCCCGGCTTAAGGGGCCCGGCAGCAGCACCGCCGGATTTCAACTCCCGCTGCTCGAAACGAGTGCGCGGAATTGGAATAGAACCGGCCCCAGGAAAAACAGCCCAGTTTAGGCCAGGCTGAGCGTTTTCCAGCTGAGGGATGTGGCAGAAACCGCGGTGGGGCTGAAGTCACCTTTGCATCCACTCGAGTCTTCTCCAGAGCAGAGCCTTGGCTGTGGAGAGCAGACCAGAGGAAGATTACAAATTTCCAAGTGGGATTTCCCTCCGGTAGGAAGGGGAGACTCTGGCCAAGCATCTCTGTGCGTCCAGAAGGTTGTGGATGTAGCTTCAGCCCTGACCGCAGCACATTCCCTCTCTTCTGATGGTCCCACCCCTCCCCGCCTCTGCTTCCTAGATCCCGGCCCTTCCTGGGCTGATGAGCGGCTCAGAAAACGCTGGATGAGAGGAGATATTGATCCCTTCCCTCCACCCCCGGCCCTGAACAGCCGCTACCACCACCCCGGCGTCGGAGGTGACAGATAAAAACCATATCCCACCCACAGGAGCCTGAATTTTCCCATCCCGAAGCTCCCGGGGTTGTGCATCGCAGCACGAAAAGGTTCGAACGCTCCAGGGCTGCACAGAACCTCCCAGGAAGACAAATATCCGCCCCAGGCACATCCTCTCCGCTCTGGGGCCGCCGTGGGCCGGGCCGGGATGAGACCGGGATGATATCCCTGCATCTGAGAGGGAATTTGGCAGCTCTGCGAACTGATTCATCAGCGCTGGAATTGTCAGCTCTGGGGTTCATCAGCGCTGGGAATCTGTCACAGGTCCCTGCTGGCTGCGGCTCCCAGGGTGGGCAGCTCCTGCCAGCGGCTGCTTTTCCACGGTGAGATCCTGATTCTCTCCAGGCCCCTCTCCAGGAGCGGCTTTCCCTGAGGATCCTGACACTCCCAGCCACCTGAGCTGGTCAAACTGGAGGCGGGATTGTGTTCCCTGGGCGCTGGGGAGCGCTCCGCAGCTGCAGGGTTGGATCCGGGAGTCCCGCAGCAGAACTGGGAATGGCTGCGCCAGCTGGGAGCACTGTCCTGTCCCTCCCTCCGGGCCAGCTGGCACAGGGAGCAGCTCCAGGGACATCTCCACGTCCGGGGCAGAGGAAAACCTCTGCTTTTCCATGAAAAAGGCCCTGGGACGGGAGCCACCGTCCTGTGTGACACAGACCCACAGGCACTGTCCCCTCCCCAGAGGCACAGCCCCATCCCTGTCCCCAAGGGGGCATCCGGGGGTCCTGGGACCACCCCAAATGCAGGAAGAGCCTTGCAGAGCCCTTGATTTGCCCGCGGGAGATGCGGTGGCAGGAGCTGCACCCTTATGGGGACACAAAAGAAGTGGCGGCTCCTGGCACAGGGACATTTGTGGTCCAGCTCGCTAAAGAAAGGTGTCCCTAAATAAAAGTGTAGGATCCCCCCCGCCTCTGCAAGAGCCCTCCACTCCTGTTGCTTTAAATGGTTTAATATCAAAGTCATGGAGAGGGGCGGGGCGAACGCCGGGTAAATCTATCATTAAACACGGATTATCCCCCCCAGCCTCGGAACAACCCGAACAGCCACCGACCGTCCCTCAGCCACACCAGCAGCAAGTCACTGTGCGCTGCTCCTGGCATCGCACATCATCCTGAAAGCGCCCGGAGGGGCCGCTCCGGCCGCGGGATCCCGCTGGGGCTCCCAGCCCCGCTCCAGGCTCAGCTCTCGGCAGCAGGAGAAGCTCCCGGGAAGCAGCGCGGGGGTTTGGGAGTGGGAGCAGGCGAGGTTTGCAGTCGCTGCAGTGACAGAGAGGAGAAGGAGGCAGAGCCGGGAGGCAGCTGCTGTTCTCTCGCTGCTTCCCGGGGCTCCTGCAGCTCCCCGGGGCCGCTTCTCCCGCTCCGGTGCCCCGGGCCCTCAGCGGGCGGTGGCGAAGCCGATGCGGTTATGGCGCCGGTCGAATTTGGTGTAGTAGTGACCGATGAAGGTGGCGCCCAGGATCCAGAGGGGACCGGCCGGAGGGGGAATGTCCAGCCCGGAGAAAGCCACCACGCACACGTCCTCCCCGTACTGGGATTGCTGCCAGAAGGAGAAGCCGGGGCGATGGAGGGGGCAGGAGGAGGGGCCCGGTGTCACCGCGCCCCGGCTCCACACCCTCTGCTTCCCCACCGTGTTCCTTCCTCGGGAATCACGGAATGTCCTGAACGAGGATCATCCGGACCAGCTTCTTTCCCTGCACAGACAACCCCAAAAATCCCACCCTGTGCCTTGTCCAAACCCTCCGTGAACTCTTGGTGACCACTTCCCACTGTCCCAATGTCCACCCACCCTCGGGGTGAAAATCCTTTCCTGATATCCAGATTCCAGCAAAAACGATCCCTGCCTGTCCCTCTCACCCCAAATCCCCCCCAAACCACCCGAGGAAGCAGGGACAGCTCAGCCTGGCTCACGTGGACACCTCCACCCAACAAAGGGGTTTAGGGAAAACAAGGAGCATCATTTTGGGGCTGGTTTCTGCTGATTTAGGGGAGCCAGGACACTCACCCGCAGGACATAGGCGGGGCCGCTGAGGCCATAAACCTTCCCTCCCAGGTGGAAGGAGATGTTGGGCAGCTGAGGCACCTGCTCGCAGTCCACCACGTACTGCAGGGGGAGGGAACAGCGCTGGGACGGGGCCAGGCGGCCAGCGGGGACACGGAGCGGGGCTGGCGGCCACTCACCTCTCCTTCGGCCACCTCGGTGGCCCCGATGGCTTTCATGAGCACGGACACGGGGCCGGCGGGGCCGGTGATGTAGGAAGCCCCAGTGTCCACGGCCACCGAGCAGCCTTCCCTGCAGAACAGGATCTCAGCCCCTACGGACACCCTGGAGCGGGAGGGGTGGCCCTGAGTGTCCCCTGGTGACACCAGGGGTGCACCTGGGACTGACACATCCATGCCCAGTGTGCCGTGGTGACACCGGCAATGTCACATTCCTCGCCAGCCAGGCATGTGCTGCTCCCAGCTTTTCCAATGTGGGATTTAAGCTCCATCATGTGCAGGGTTTATTTTTTGGTTTTTAAAGTTTTTTTTGTTAAACAAAGCGGGATTGTTTCAGTGCCTCCCGCTCCTCCTGCAGGACTGACGGGAGTTAAACTCTTCCAACTGCAGCTCCCAAGTGGAATATCAGCCCACGGTGCCACCCCCTCTGCATTCCCAGCTGCTCCTGGCTCCTTGCTGAGCCTGGAGGAGCTGGAGGAGCCCACCCCGCTCCTCTTCAGATGGGGGCAAAGCAGCCGGCAGCAGCGCCGAGGGAGAACGTCCCTGAAATCCCTAAAATCCCTGAAATCCCTGAAATCCAACCCCCACAGAACCGCGGGATGCAGCCCTGGACCTGCCAGTGCTGAGCTCATATTGGATTCCATGGCCCCAAAGGCCTTTCACACCTAAATAACCCCGTGATTTGTGATTCCACACATCCCCGGGCCGTGCAGGGGCTCTCCCCGGCCTCACCCCTTCATGCTGATCTGCCAGAAGCCGCTCCTGGTGACGTTCAGGTAGTGGAAGTCGCCGGTGTAATAGGCTGGGTCGCTGCCTCCCAGGATAATTTCCCCGCCGGGTTTCAGGGGAGCATTCCTGGCGTGCCAAACACAGCAGGAGTGGTTCCCCTTTCCCTAAAATCCCAGCCCAGCAGGGAGCGATTCCCCTTTCCCTAAAATTCCAACCCAGCAGGGAGCGATTCCCCTTTCCCCAAAAATCCCAGCCCACCAGGGAGCGATTCCCCTTTCCCCAAAAACCCCAGCCCATCAGGGAGCGATTCCCCTTTCCCCAAAAACCCCAGCTCAGCAGGGAGCAAGTCCCCTTCCCCCAAAAACCCCAGCCCACCAGGGAGCGATTCCCCTTTCCCCAAAAACCCCAGCCCATCAGGGAGCGATTCCCCTTTCCCCAAAAACCCCAGCCCATCAGGGAGCGATTCCCCTTTCCCCAAAAACCCCAGCCCATCAGGGAGCGATTCCCCTTTCCCCAAAAACCCCAGCTCAGCAGGGAGCAATTCCCCTTTCCCCAAAAACCCCAGCTCAGCAGGGAGCAATTCCCCTTCCCCCAAAATCCCGGCCCCGGAGGGAGCAGCCACAGCCACGTGTTCCTGTCAGCAGCCAGCAGCGGGCACAGGAGGTGACACAGGCTCCAGGTGGGTGTGGCGGCCCCTGAGGGGGACAGCGCCCGGGAAGGACATCCTGGGGCTGGCAGAGGGCTCAGGGGACCGCGGGGGACACGGGGGGCTGGCAGTGGTGGCCTCCAGGGCGCTGCTACTTTGGGTCTTCTTACTTGGAAGCACTGCAAAGAGAGGGGCGCTCCGTGAGGCGCCAGGGCCAGCGGCGACGCCAGGGAGCCCAGGGGACACAGGTGACATTCAGAGGCCCCGGGGACTCCAGTGGCACCGCACTGCCCCTAAATCCAACAGCACCGAGTGGGATTTAGGGATGGATTTGGAGTCTGTCGCTGCACTGGTCTGGGTCGATGTTTTAGGGCCGGAGGGAAGTGCTGGAAGTAGGGAGCAGAATTCCTGCTCCTCCTCCCAGTGCTCCAGTGCATTTGGGATGCTGGGAGGAGCTCAGCAATTTGGGGGAAGAAATAGAAGATTTGGCTGCTGGTGCAGTGATTTTTTAGATAGATTTCTTTGGGTTTTGATTTTTAAAAAAATTTGCCTGTAGAAACACCAAAACCCCTCCAGGCTGGGACTGCTGCAGCCCCTCTCACCGAGCTGGTGGCTGTGCAGCGACAGTGACAAACGAGCCGAGGGAGCAGCCACTCCCTGCCCGGCCGCTCCGAGTCTGCGTCCACCCCTCTCTGCCACTTGTGCTGCCGCATTCCCCCCCAGCTCCTCCAGGATCCCCCATTCCTTCCCTGCCTCCCACCCCATCTCCCCCAGCCCCAAACTCGTCCCCGCTGTGGTTGTGACCCCCTAAACGCGGCGGCCCCGGGTCCCTGGCCCCGCGGCGCGCACCGGCTGTAGTAGACGGAGAACGCGTCCTCCCGCAGGATCTGCTGCGCCAGGATGCGGTCGAAGACGGGCGTGATGCCGTCGATGGCCTGGCTGGGGTAGCCCATGCCCAGCACGCCGTCGAACCTGGCGAAGATGAAGGGGAAAGCGGGCAGCGCCGTGGCCTCGGCGAAAACCTGGATGATCGGGATGTCCGACACCTGCGGGGAAGCACGGGGGCGCTGGGAGGGATGAACCCCCCCAAAAAATCCCTCGCGTGTCTCCTGGCTGAGCTGGTGGCTCCAGGAGTGTGAACTTTGGGGATTCTGTGGGTTCTGGTGTGTGGATTTTGGGGATTCTGTGGGTTCTGGTGTGTGGATTTTGGGGATTCAGTGCGTTCCAGGTGTGGATTTTGGGGATTCTGTGGGTTCCAGGTGTGGAATTTGGGGGTTCTGTGGGTTCTGGTGTGGGTTTTGGAGTTCAGTGCGTTCCAAGGGTGGATTGATTTTG
>VWYI01014331.1:681-13217 GCA_013399455.1 Anthoscopus minutus | reverse complement strand
GTGTGGATTTTGGGGATTCTGTGGGTTCTGGTGGGTGGATTTTGGGGATTCAGTGCGTCCCAGGTGTGGATTTTGGGGATTCTGTGGGTTCCAGGTGTGGAATTTGGGGGTTCTGTGGGTTCTGGTGTGTGGATTTTGGGGATTCTGTGGGTTCTGGTGTGCGGATTTTGGGGATTCAGTGCGTTCCAGGTGTGGATTTTGGGGATTCTGTGGGTTCCAGGTGTGGAATTTGGGGATTCTGTGGGTTCTGGTGTGGATTTTGGAGTTCAGTGCGTTCCAAGTGTGGATTTTGGGGATTCTGTGCGTTCCAAGTGTGGATTTTGGAGATTCAGTGCATTCCAGGTGTGGAATTTGGGGATTCTGTGCGTTCCAAGTGTGGATTTTGGAGATTCAGTGCGTTCGAGGTGTGGAATTTGGGGATTCTGTGGGTTCTGGTGTGGATTTTGGGGATTCAGTGCGTTCCAGGGCTCACCATGACGATGTCCTGGCTGAGGACGCCTTTGACGCTGCCGGTGCCGTAGCGGATGGCGAAGCCGGTGCCATTGGCAATGTAGGTGCGTGACTTGGAGGAGTCGTAGCGGCTGTGGGACACTGGGGGCAGAGAAAAGGGACATCCCAGAGGGGCACAAAGCTTCTCTGTTTCCCCCCAAAATCCCCTGGGGGGGTAATGGCCCCATCCCACCTCAACGCCAGGTATCTGGATACCAACAGAGAGACCGCCCATGAAAAAATCTGTCAAAAAAGAGACCCCCCCCACCCCCAGCCCTCCCTGAGCAGCCCTGGGGGGGTGCAGGGACTCGCTGAGGTTTTGGGGTTCGCCCCCAGCCCCGGCCGTGCCCCTGTACTCACCGCAGGCGCTGTAGAGGGGGGAGCATTTGTAGGACGGCACCCACAGGTTGGCCGAGCCCGTGTCAAAGACCACCTTGAAGGTCTGCGCGGGGGTCCCGATGCTGATCTCGCCGAAATATTGGGTCTGGGGGGGACGGGAGCATCGCTGGGGCACAGCTCGGGCAGGAAAGGGCTGGCGCCGAGCCCAGCCGTGGCTGCCGGGTGACATCGCGGTGACAAACTCACATCTAGGTAGTTGGTGAGGAGCGTGGGGGCTGTCCCGTTGCGGGGAGCGTCCCCTCCTCCGCGTGTGCCCCGGCGCAGCTCCGGGAACACCTCCCGCACCTTCACCCCCATCTCCTGCAGCGTCTGGCGGATGGAGGGCATCCTCCGCAGGGCGATCCTGGAGGATTGTGCAGAGCTGGGGGCACCAGGGTCTCCCCCCAGCCCCCCGGCAGCTTCCAGCGGCATTCCCAGCCTCAGGAACTCCGGCCGGGCGGCTCTAGATGGCAGCAGCTCCTCGCCGCTCCCCCGGCGGGTCCCGCTCCCAGCGCAGGACGCGCCCGAGCCCCTCCCCAGGGCGAGGAGCTCCCGGAGGCACCCACAAACCCCGAGCGCGGCCCCAAACCCGCCTATCTGGGATTCGGGCGGCTCCCAGATTGTTTAGGTTGGAAAAGACCCCCGGGCCCGTGGAGCCGCACCGTGACCATGCGGAGCTCGAGGAAGAGGAGTGAGGAAGAGCAGGAGGGGAGGAGGAAGGGGGAGAAGCAGCAAAGCCCCTCACCCTCCTCACCAGAGCCCGGGAACAAAAGCTGGGACAGCGCCGTGAGGGCCACACGAGCTCCGGCTACCTCTGCAAAGCCTGGGCTGGCCAGGGGACAAAGGTGGAGCCGCAGGTGACGGCCAGGAGCAGCAGGTACCGCTGCAGCCTCCGGCAAGGTCCCAGCGCCATCGTGTCCCCCGCTGTCACCTCCCCCGCCGGCAGCTCCGTCCCGTCCCATCCCGGAGGGGAGGAAGCTTTTATAGCCCGGGATCCTCCATCCCTGTGGGTTCCTCCTCCCCTGGCAGAGGCAGGGCTGGGAATGCCGTG
Source organism: Anthoscopus minutus (assembly GCA_013399455.1). Classification (NCBI taxonomy): domain Eukaryota; kingdom Metazoa; phylum Chordata; class Aves; order Passeriformes; family Paridae; genus Anthoscopus; species Anthoscopus minutus. The sequence continues at coordinate 11,299 of VWYI01014331.1, read as the reverse complement.
GATAACCCTGGGCAGGCTGGGAATGTCGTGGATAACCCTGGGCAGGCTGGGAATGTCATGGATAGCCCTGGGCAGGCTGGGAATATCATGGATAGCCCTGGGCAGGCTGGGAATATCATGGATAACCCAGGGCAGGCTGGGAATGTCGTGGATAACCCTGGGCAGGCTGGGAATGTCGTGGATAACCCTGGGCAGGCTGGGACAGTCCCCACGAAGGGTGGTAGGGCCAGAACTCCCCCTCTGCCCAGCAGGAGCGGGACAAGGGGAGCTGTGGATATTTGGGAGATGGGATCCCACATTCCTTGGAGTTGGTTGATCCCAAATTACCCCACGGAGTGTGAAGGACACAAATCCCTGCTGGGGCCAGCTGGGAGAGCTGCTGGGTGCTGGAACAGGTCTGGGTGACATCCTGGCCAAGGAGATGTCCCCAAACTCCTCCTGCCGAGCAATGGTGGGATTTTCCCCAAGGGAATGAGAACGGCAAAGGACACCCGGCCCTGTTGGCCATGGAAACACCGAGGCAAGACCCCCCCAGCCCCCTCTGCCCTTTGGGGGGATGCTCCAGGGAGCCCCCCAGCCCCAGGGCTGGAGCTTGGAGCTGAGAACGGCCAAAATCACCACAGCTGCTCCATATGGGGTCACATCCCGAGGTTTGGGAAGGGAGACACTGCTCAAATCCCTCAGGAGCTTCCAGCTTCATTCCTGACCCCCCTCCAGCTCGCTGTGTCCCCCCTGGCGGTGCCCAGACCAGGGCGGGGGGTGCTGGATCAGCCCCGTGGTCTCCTGACCTTGGGAATCTCGGTGGGAAATGACTGCAAAGGCAATAAAAATATTCTTGGATGAACCCCGAGGACACATTTGCCCCCAGCCTCACAATCACCCTCCCGTTCATGGGATTTGTCCGGGCCGCTGCCATCACCCCAATCCAGGGGACACCCCACAAACTCCAAACAACTTTCCCCCCAAAGCCAGGGTTTTAAAGCCTCATTCCCTGTGGGATTTTGGCTGCCAGGGCACTGCTGACCCTGGCAGGCCCCAGGGCTCAGCCCCACGGGGCTCTGCCCCATCCCTGACGTCTTTTCCCACGCAGGCCCCATGTCCCTGCGTCACTCTGAGGAGCCTCGTGGCCCGGCGCAGGTTGTGGGGCAGGAGCAGGGTCAGGGCCTGGCAGGGAGCCCGTGGCCATAAATCCCTGCCCGGGCATCCCGCGGGCTCTGCCGGCTTTGCCAAGCTCCACTCCCCACAGGAAAAGCCGCGGGTACTGCAGGACTTCAAAGGAAAAGGGGTCCCGGGATGTGGAGCCGTGGGGATCCCACGTTTCCAGCCCCCTCTGATCCAGGGCAGCCACGTCTGCAGGATCCCTGAGGATTTGGGATGCTCTGGGCATGGCTCTGTCCCAGTAGGCACAGCTGGACCCTTCTCCTGCGGGGAATCCAGAGCAGGATAAGCTGGGAAGTGCTGTGGGATGGGGGCACAGCCCTTCCCTGCTGCTGGGATGGCCCCAGGATCCCCTTGGATGGGAAACAGAGGGAAAAAGGGGAAAAGCAACTTCCTCAAATCCATCAGACAGCCGAGGGCTGCTGCTTTGGGGTGACCTCTGGGGTGGCTGTCCCAGCTCCAGGAATCCAGGATGTCCCCAGCACGGGACGCCTTCCCAGTGCCGGGAAAATTCCCCCAGGGAATTTCCTGGTCCCCTCTGCCAGCCTGGAGCCAGAGCTGTGATGGAAAATGCTTAAAAAACCTGGAAAAGTGGTTTCGTGTGGGATTGGAGGGACAGGGACATGAGAGGGAAGGGGACAGGGATATCAGGCAGCTCTGAATGCTGGGTCCATTCCTGGCCTTTCAGATCCACAGAGATGCCAAACTCTTCCCATGCAGCCCCAAAACATCCCTTAACTTGAATTTTCAACCACAGAAAATTCCAGGGCATCAGGGAAAGGCAGAAATCCCTCACCAGATCCATGTGGGGAACCTGCTGCTGTTTGCCCCAAAATCCCGGGGTTTTATCCAATTATGGATCCCATCAAGAGCAGCTCCTCTGGAAATAGCAGGGAATTGCTCCCCAGTCATTTTGCTGCCTGTTTTTCAGGGAGAATGGAAGGAAAACATTTCCCAGAGAGGAACAATTGCCTTCCTGATGGATAAATTAGTTCCTCTCTCCTGTCAGGCTGAGTGGGTGCCTTGCTTAAAATAAAATCTGTATTTTTTAGCTCTTCCTGCTCCAAACAAAATCATTGGGAAGTTTGGCTGAACAGCTTGGATTTCTTGAGGGGTTTTTTGGAGCAGCACAGAGAAAAGGAGACGAATTTCTGCTCTTCCTTGGCATTTTACGCACTTTCCTAATCCCGGTTATTGCTGCTGGTGAGAACACACGAGGCTTGTGAGATCCTCGTTCCGGGTGACCAAAAACTCCAGCGTAAAAACAACTTTTGGGAAGGGCTTGGGGGAGGCTCTGGATGGCAGCAGCACCGGGGGAATTCGGGGATTGACGTCAGGGCAAACCCGGAGCTTATGCTTGAAACCAAAACCCTGCCAGAGAGGATTTACGGAGCCGGGGGGAAAACATTCCTGGCAAAAATCTTCTGGAGAGGAGCTCTGGCTGAGGGAGCTCACAGCCATTCCCTGCGGATCTTCTGAGCCTGGAAAAGCTGTGGCTGCCCCATGGAAATGTCTGGGTGGGGTTTGGAGCAACCTGGGATAAGGGAAGGTGTCCCACGGCAGGGAGTGGGATGGGCTTTAAGATCCCTAAAAACACCAAAACGTTCCGTGATTCTGTGATCGCTCAATGCCATCCAGGAAATCTCCTCACCCTTGGCTTGGTTTTCCCAGCAGGGTGAGGTGGCACCTCCCAGCACATTTCCTGCTCCTCCACACTCACTTCCACAGTGTTGGGGGCCCTGAGCCTCGGGAATCTGCTCATCCTGCCCATGCTGCCCCTGGGAATATTCCTCTTCCTCCTGGTGAAGGCCTAAAATGAATCCTCAGCAGGAAAAGTTGGGAATTTGCAGCTGGAGCAAAGCAAGACAGAAATAGAGGCACTGAGGAGGCTCCAACCATCCAAGTTCCTGCCAGGAATCTCATTTTCCCTTCTGGCTGCCACCAAAGCACAGAAAAACTGGGATGTCCTTCCCTGAGCTGGGATTTGGGTGCCCACACGAGCCCAGAGCTGCTCCCAGCCCTGGTTTCACTTGGAGCGCACCTGGGCTGGTGACATCGGGCACAGCCAGGTGACAGTGGGCATGGCCAGGTGACAACGGGCACAGCCAGGTGACAACGGGCACAGCCAGGTGACAGTGGGCACATCCAGGTGACAACAGGCATGGCCAGGTGACAATGGGCACATCCAGGTGACAGCCAGATGACAATGGGCACAGCCAGGTGACAACAGGCACAGCCAGGTGACAATGGGCACATCCAGGTGACAACAGGCATGGCCAGGTGACAATGGGCACAGCCAGGTGACAGCCAGGTGACAATGGGCACAGCCAGGTGACAACAGGCACAGCCAGGTGACAATGGGCACAGCCAGGTGACAGCCAGGTGACAACAGGCACAGAGCCACCATCTCCCACCGGGCTCTGGAGGGAACAGGTTCAGCTCCAACTCATTAATTAATTCCTGTGCGTTGAGGAGGGCTCTCAGCACAGGGAGCAGCTTTGATGTGATTGCTTTTGGGTTTAATTAAACTCCAGCTTCCCCAGCGCTCCCAGAAACCTGGCTGGGATCCACCTCAGCCGGTGGAGACGCCGAGTTATCCAATCCAACCTGTTCTCCTGGGGAGAGGAATTTGGGCAGCCTGGGTGGAAGAACTCCTTTAAATTCACCTGAGGTGACGCTGGGGGAGCTCCTGCCCCAGGAAGGGCCCTGTGCCACCTCCAGCCATGGCCATGGAAATGTCCCCATGACACCTCCAGCCATGGCCATGGCAATGTCCCTGTGCCACCTCCAGCCATGGCCATGGCAATGTCCCTGTGCCACCTCCAGCCATGGCCATGGCAATGTCCCTGTGCCACCTCCAGCCATGGCCATGGCAATGTCCCTGTGCCACCTCCAGCCATGGCCATGGCAATGTCCCTGTGCCACCTCCAGCCATGGCCATGGCAATGTCCCTGTGCCACCTCCAGCCATGGCCATGGCAATGTCCCTGTGCCACCTCCAGCCATGGCCATGGCAATGTCCCTGTGCCACCTCCAGCCATGGCCATGGCAATGTCCCTGTGCCACCTCCAGCCATGGCCATGGCAATGTCCCTGTGCCACCTCCAGCCATGGCCATGGCAATGTCCCTGTGCCACCTCCAGCCATGGCCATGGCAATGTCCCTGTGCCACCTCCAGCCATGGCCATGGCAATGTCCCTGTGCCACCTCCAGCCATGGCCATGGCAATGTCCCTGTGCCACCTCCAGCCATGGCCATGGCAATGTCCCTGTGCCACCTCCAGCCATGGCCATGGCAATGTCCCTGTGCCACCTCCAGCCATGGCCATGGCAATGTCCCTGTGCCACCTCCAGCCATGGCCATGGCAATGTCCCTGTGCCACCTCCAGCCATGGCCATGGCAATGTCCCTGTGCCACCTCCAGCCATGGCCATGGCAATGTCCCTGTGCCACCTCCAGCCATGGCCATGGCAATGTCCCTGTGCCACCTTCAGCCATGGCCATGGAAATGTCCCCATGACACCTCCAGCCATGGCCATGGCAATGTCCCTGTGCCACCTGCAGTCATGGGAAGGTCCCTGTGTCACGCCCAGCCACAGCCACAATGACTCCTGGTGACATCAGGAGGTGCCAGCGCTGGGACAAGCCCTGAGCCGTGGGAAATGAGCAGAGTCTGAGCTCTCTCTCAGACATTTTTTTATTAAATTAAATCTTTCACAGAAAAGAATTAAATAATGGCAAGAATTCCAGAATTCAGCCTGGTACAGCCCTTGGACCTCGGAGTGTGGCTCAGGAGCTCCACGGGACAGCGAGGGGACACCGTCCCTGCTGGGGGGTGGCTCTGGCCAGCACTGGGGGCCCTGGGGACAAGAGAGTCACCAGCTCTTGGGCACAGCCAGGCCTGGGGCTCTCTCAGCCCCTCCCATCGCAGCCGCTCGGCCCAGAACTGGTCAGGTCACACCATGGAGCCGCTGTCTCCCATTTTCTGCAGGAGCTGCAACAGGAACACTCCAGGATTAGTGGGAAAACCCACCCGTGCAGATCTGGGGACACCATGGTGGCATTTCCCATCGTGGGGATGGATCCCAGCCAGGGATTGAGGGCCCCGAGGGGTCCCCAGCCCCCTCTCACCTTGCTCAGCAGGGGGATGTTTGCCAGCGAGCCCAAGAACCCAAAAGCCACCGGGAAAAAGCTCCTGTGTGGACACAAAAGGTCCTGCTGAGCTCCAGGGAGCATCCCCGAGCCCAGGATCCAACTGGAGGATCCCATCCTGAGGATCCCATCCTGAGGATCCCATCCCCAGGATCCCATCCCAAGGATCCCATCCCAAGGATCCCATCCTGAGGATCCCATCCTGAGGATCCCATCCCAAGGATCCCATCCTGAGGATCCCATCCTGAGGATCCCATTCCAAGGATCCTATACTGAGGATCCCATCCCGAGGATCCCATCCTCAGGATCCCATCCTGAGGATCCCTTTCTGAGGACCCCATCCTCAGGATCCCTTCCCGAGATCCCATCCTGAGGATCCCATCCCGAGGATCCCACCCCACACCTGAAGAGGGTGATGAAGCCATAGGCCTCCAGCAGCATTCCCAGGATCGGCCACCGCATGAGGACCACGATGAGCCCCCCAAAGAAGAAGCTGGTGCCCTTCAGCTTGGGCCGCTGGAAGAAGAAGGTGAAGGTCCTCCGGAAGCCGATGATGAAGACCAAGCCGGAGAGGAAGAGGAGCTGAGAGGAGGGAGGGGTGAGGGTCAGGGTAGCTCCTTGATCCGGCTGCGGGGAACCCCAGCCTGGCCCTACTCACGTTCCCAAAAGCCAGGAGCACCGAGTCGAAGTACAGGAGGATCCCGAAGAGGAGGAAGAAGAGGCCGAAGCCAACCAGGCCCACTCCGATCCCTGTGGAAAATGGGAGAGCAGAGGCAAAGGCTCGGCTCCACAGCCCAGGTCCCAGCACCTCCCTGTCCCATTCCTTCCAAAAATTCCTTTTGGGTTTTTTCCCCAAACCTCAGGAGCAGCCTGGGCACCCAGACCAGACCTGGAGGAGGCGGTTGGTGCCCCAGAAACCCCTAAGGGCACTGGATAAATCAGGAACCACAAAGGGAAAATCACCAGGAAAGCCCTGTCAAGCCTTTCCCTGAACCTTTCCCTTTCCCTGAGCCTTTCCCTTTTCCTTTTCCGTCCAGGAAAGGCGGGAGATGATCCCTGGATGATCCTGGAAAATCTCTCCACCCCCTTTTCCATCTGACCTCTCCCTGCCCCAGCCACCCCATCCAGCAGCTCCTGGCCAGGACTGGGAGCTGCCGAACGTCCCCACGGAACTCCCGGATCCTGCAGGACAGGAATTCCAGCTGTGACAGGAATTCCCACCGGGACACGGCCACCCCGTGCTGCTTACGCTGGAAGTCGCTCAGGGACACCATCTTGGTGGTGGCGGGGCTGGGCGAGGCCGGGCAAGGGTGGCCCCACTTCCAGAGTGACCCTTGGAAAAGCCCTTTAGTCCCCACGTCATCCTGGGAATCATTAACGGCCCTGGGAACGCCCACGGTGCCACCTCCGGGGGGACACAGCAGCTCCAAAGGGGACAGGGTGCCTCCGAAGGGGACACGGCGACTCCAAAAGGGACACGGTGGGTCTGGNAGGACAGGAATTCCAGCTGTGACAGGAATTCCCACCGGGACACGGCCACCCCGTGCTGCTTACGCTGGAAGTCGCTCAGGGACACCATCTTGGTGGTGGCGGGGCTGGGCGAGGCCGGGCAAGGGTGGCCCCACTTCCAGAGTGACCCTTGGAAAAGCCCTTTAGTCCCCACGTCATCCTGGGAATCATTAACGGCCCTGGGAACGCCCACGGTGCCACCTCCGGGGGGACACAGCAGCTCCAAAGGGGACAGGGTGCCTCCGAAGGGGACACGGCGACTCCAAAAGGGACACGGTGGGTCTGGGGGACAGGGTGGCTCCAGAGGGGACGCAGTGACTCCAAAGGGGACAGGGTGCCTCCAAAGGGAACAGGTGGCTCCAAAGGGGACAGGGTGGCTCCAAAGGGGACAGGGTGGTTCCAAAGGGGACACAGCGGCTCCAAAAGGGACACAGTGGGTCTGGGGGACAGGGTGGCTCCAAAGGGGACATGGTTGCTCCAAAAGGGACATGGTGGCTCCAAAAGGGACAGGGTGGTTCCAAAGGGGACGTGGTTGCTCCAAAGGGGACACGGTGGCTCCAAAAGGGACATGGCGGCTCCAAAGGGGACATGGTGGTTCCAAAGGGGACAGGGTGGCTCCAAAGGGGACATGGTTGCTCCAAAAGGGACATGGTGGCTCCAAAAGGGACAGGGTGGTTCCAAAGGGGACAGGGTGGCTCCAAAGGGGACATGGTGACTCTGGGGGACAGGGTGGCTCCAAAAGGGACATTGTGGCTCCAGGGGGCCACAGTGGCTCAGGGGGACACGGTGGTTCCAAAAGGGACACGGTGACTCATGGCCACCACGCCCTGCTGGTCCTGCCCCCTGTCCCAGGGGAATGAGTTCCCTGGGATGGGAAGGGATGGGATGGATCCCTAGAGCAGGGAAAAGCGGGGAGGTTGTGGCTTCCTCGGGGGAGCTGGGTGGCACCAAGGGGACAGCGGAGCCCCTGCAGTGTCCCCAGGGGTCCATGGGACAGGAGAGCTTTGGGAATGTTGAGGCTCCCAGGATTTGCTGGTTGGTGAGGGAATCTCGGCTCCTCCAGACCCAGCACAGGGTCTCTGTGTCACCTCTGTCACCCCAGAGCCACCCAAACCCAGCCATTCCCAAAGTTTATCCCACAAACCACCCAGGGATGGGAATTTTATCTCTGCACGAGCACCAAAGCCAACCCTAGTGGGAAAACCAATCCCAAAAAAACCAGGCAGAGGGAGGAGGAGCTGCCTCTGGAGCTCCACCACTCCCTGCTTCTCCAACTCAACACTAAAATCCATATCCAAGCTCCCCCCTGGAAAAAAAAAGGCAGGAAAACTTCATTGTTTCATAGATATTTTTATTTCTCTACCGCTAGGAAAATATCCCAGAAATCCAAAGCCCTCCCATCCCACCCTCCCCGAATGCATAAATAGATTTATTCCCTCCCGATGCAAATCCTTTCTGGGTTAACAAGTCACTGCTTCATGAAGTGTTTATGAAAAATAATAACCAAAATTAAATTAATTAATTAAGGTTTGGTTTCCTTTATTATTATTATTATTATTATTATTATTATTAAAAATAAAATAAAATTGTGGCTGGGTCATACCTTGGGGACAGCAGCCCGTGGCTTTGGGAAGGGCGGGATGGGAGCTTTGGGATGCTCCTCGTCCACTCTGGATCCCGGAGATGGGAAGTGCTGCCCCACAGCCACCCCAGGATGTCCCCAAGGTGTCCCCAGAGTAAAGGGGGTCTGCCCCAGTGACCCCAGAGGGGACACAGGGAAATAAACTCATCCTCTCTTCAAACTTACAGTCTCTGTATATTTTATTTTAAATAAATTTGCTTTTAATAAAAGCAGAAAAAATAGATATATTTTTTAAATAGTTTTTTTTTTCCTTTTTTTTTCCTTCTCTTTTGTGGTGTTTTGGTTTTGTTTTTTTTTTTTTTTTATTTTGCTTCCTTCCCCCTGTGATAAATTGGCAAAGAATCTTTTTCTGTTGGCAGGGCTGGCACCAACAAATCCTGCGGAGAAGAGAGAGCTCGGCACGAGCCTTTTTTCCCGGGAAAAGAAGAGGAAAACCAAATATAGATATATATTATAAATGTAGAATTTCCATCAAACATATATTAAGGCATGTAAATAGCAAAATAAAGGGCCAGCTTTATGAGCTAAAGGGGCTGAGGGAGGCTCGGGAGCGGCATTTAGGGCTCCAGGGATCCTACAAGTATTGCTAAGTTGGGATTGGGATGCAGGGAGGTTCTGGGGGTTTGGGATCAGGCCAGGAGGGATGGATGGGATTTGGAATTTGGGATCCAGCTCTCCACCCTCGTATTCTCCCAGGGATTCTGTTTTTATCCCACCCTCCAGGATGATGAAGAAAAGGGGGAATTTGCTACAGGAGATCTGAACCGCTGGAAGGGTTGGAGAGCCACGGGGAGGAATTTTTGGAGGGTGACAGTGGGATGGGGTGACCCAGGTGACCCCGCTGTCCCCAAACCCCTCCTCAGCACTGTCCCCACACTCCAGAGGGGGGTCCCTGCCGACCCCACAGCTCTGTTATCCCACCTGGCACCCCAATTCCCTGCTCTGCTCCCATCCAACATCCCAGAGCTCCCGCTCCGTGCCTGGGGAACCCTTGGGGCGCCCTGGGCACCTCCGTGTCCCCCCAGCTGTGCCACCTCCATCCATCCTGTCCCCTTTCCTCCTCCGGCTGAGCCACTGGCGGTGGCACAGACGGGTTCCAAACTCGGGGTCAGAGCTCAGGGATGGGAAAAGGCGCCTGAGGAGCCGAGGAGGAGCCGAGGAGGAGCCGAGGAGGAGCCGGGTCCTGTGGAAGGTGGGAGCGCCGTCCGTGGGGGTCAGGCCGGTGCCCACCCCGAGAGCCCCTTCGCAGACCTTGGGGCCGTGCCAGGAGTCCTGCGCCCGCCGCCGGCTGTCACAGCTGTCCGGGTGTGTCCCTGCGGCCCCGGGGGCTCCGTGGGGACAGCCCCAGCCCCCGCCCGTCTCCTTGGCACATCTCCCGGTGGTGTCGCCGCCGGAGGGAGGGAAGGGGGTCCGGGAGAACCGAGGACGGTGGCGAGAGGTTCGGTGTCACCTCAGGAAGGGACTAAAACGTGGCCCCGTGGAACTTGATGGCGCCGGCAGCAGCCAGGGCTTGAGCTGGGGGGGACAGGACAGAGGGGCTGAGCTGGGGGGGACAGGACAGAGGGGCTGAGCGGGGGAGGCTTCACCCCGCGCCCACCCCCCGTAGAAAACGCGGCGGGGCCGAGGGAGGCGGTGACCCCCCAACTTTCATGCTGGGCCCCCCTTTTCCACCCTGCACGGCCCCTTGGCCTTGGGAACTCGGCCCGGGCGGGACGCTGGGTCCATGGAGGAGCCGGGGCTGACGTGGCAGCGAAGGGATGGAGGGGATGACGTCAGAGAGAAGAGGTGCTTACGTCACAGGCTCACACCCGCATGAGGTGGCTGCTGTCGGCGGCGCGGGGCGGCTCGGACGAGAGGGGACTGGTCGGTGGAGCCGGGGAGGCTGGGGAGGTGGGAGGGCTGGGGGTAGCGCACTGAGCTGGAACGGAGAAAAGGGACAGGGGAGTGAAGGACGCGGGGAGGGGACAGCGGGGCTGGGCAGCGCAGGGAGGGAGGGCAAAGGAAACGGGGGAAGCAAGCGTGGGTAGGGCAGAATCACAGCTGGACAGCCACAGCTGGCAGGACAGGGCCACAGCTGGCAGGAAGGATAGAGCCACAGCTGGGCAGGACAGGCAGCCATGGCTGGGCAGGACAAGCAGCAACAGCTGGCAGGGCAGAGCC
>VWYI01014330.1:26441-98309 GCA_013399455.1 Anthoscopus minutus | reverse complement strand
AATATATTCTAAGTTCAAAGGAACTTAGAAAACATGTGCAAATATTATCTAGAAACTTGGTTTTCAAAAAAAAAAAAAGAAACAAAAGTTTGTTTTGCTTTGTAATTTTATTCTGTTTAGGCATTCTTTGTCAAAGAATACGTCTTGAACCATCCAGAAGATGGAGAGAAGATCACACGCTTAAGAGAACTTATGCTTGAGCAGGTAAAATGACAAGATGGCCTATTCAGCTGTTCTAGCTAAAAATGTTTCCAAGTAAAATAAAAAATATCAGAGGTTAATCAATACCCTGTGGTCTTCAGTGTTTTCTGAGTTAGATTCCAAGTAGAGAGCAACTATCTATACAAGCATGTAGGTTTCTGGGCCATGCTAATATATTTTCCCTAGTCCTTTCCATCATCACCTTAATCACTTCAAACTTTTTAATGTAAAATAAAGGTTGAATGAGAGGCTTGTCTTGTCATGCTTATACACAAATATTTGCACAAAATATTTTATGAGTACTACAGAATAAACATTATTTCATTTAAACATTTAATGGCTTTGGCATATATTTGTATTTTACCAATACTACAGAAAAATATTTTCACTACAAGATTTGCCATAAGAGCAAAAAAGCATTCAAAATCTTATTGCAGTGGAAGATACCCTAGCGGTCATTGGCAAAATAGGTGGCCAGTAAAATAAATACAAACTGATCAAATTGAGTATATGAGGATTCTATGTATTATATGTTTCTTGCATTTCTTCATTCATTACTAGCCAATGACCTACCAGCTTCAAATATTGTTTCCATTTAAAAATGCAAAATTTTTTTTTAAAATCAAAGATCTTACTAATATTTCAGCTTTTTTAACTGGCATTTATCTATTTTTGTTGTATGCAGCATGTTGAAGTTTCAAATTTTATTGCCAGCTTGGAATAAAAAGGGTCACAGTATTGGAATTTGGCAAGATGGAAATTCCATTTTTCCTCAGCACTGTGGGATCTTTTGGTTATATCAGCCAAGTGACAGGTCCTTAGACAGTATAAATCAGAATACATTCACTGAGCTCACATGAATTTCACCGAGACAATGTATTTTAATTGACTTTATAATTTTACTTTTTCCAGCTATAGTTGATCTCACTAATCTCTACAATGTAAAACTGGAGTTACTAACTTCCTGTAAGAAAAATGTGGGTTCCAAGCCATAGCAGTTCAACCCCCTCTGGCACCCAGAGCTGATTTAACACAGAGCATTTGGAAGGGCCAGGATGCTGTGTGTGTGGATGGATGTGCTGTAGTCCTGACCCGAGGTCAGGGATGCTGTGCAGCTGCGTACCCGCTTGCAGGCTGCCTGAAAACATCAGCCAGGAGCTCCCATCCAAAGATATTACAGCACACTGTAGCTATTTTGTTTTTAAATCTGAGTTTATCTGATTCCTTTTGTAACCAATTCAGTATTTTGAATGCATGTGACCAAATTTGAGCAAGATGAAAGTTTTAGCACTGTAATTCTGAAGCCTGTCATGCCTTATGGCAAGGACATACATCAGGGCACCACTTACCGAGGTCTCTGGGGAGTTGAAACAGGATAGGGGGAACCGTGGACTTCATTGCAAATACATCACAGAGTCTCTGTGAATTTGGCCATTGCTGTTGTTTCATGCTTTTTACAACTGTTCTTGTAGAAACTGGCTTTTATTTAGGGTTTAGAATTGTTCCTTTCTAAAGCCACCTTTTAGTCAGATTTTTCACTATGATACCATAGTGTTTTTTAATATTAGAGTTGAATTTTCATAGGTGAAACCTTAGGGAAAGTTGAATGGCAAGAGGTGGTAAATCCTCTTGTGTGTTTTTGGTCCTAGGCCCTTTTTGGTTGCAGGTCTTTCAGGGATTTATATAGGTGTTTTTAAGGCAATGTACATTTTGTTGGATTTTTTTTTAGTCAGTATCCCAATCGATGATGAGAGCTTAAATAGATCAATAGAGAGAAAATAGATCAAAAATATTTTTTCCCTTTCTGCAGGCACAGATTCTAGAATTTGGCTTGGCAGTGCACGAGAAGGTGGTGCCACAGGACATGAGGCCATTGCACAAAAAGCTGGTGGATCAGTTCTTTGTGATGAAATCAAGCTTGGGAATACAGGTACTCATGTGAGCGGGTACATGGATAGACCAGAAGGCTGTTCAGCTTCATTAAGGGTTGGTTCATTTTCCCAAGCAACAAACAGTGACATCTTTTGGTTGTTTGTCCCCATAACACCTTGTAGCCTTTTTGTAGTACCACAAGGCAAAGAGAAACATAAACTTCCCATCCCATGCAGAGAAAAGTAGTCATGTTTTGCCAATAGTCACATTTTACTATCATTAGTGAAAAGTTAAAATATTTTTCTTATTAATGATGAAGCTGATACAAAATGCCATGTAACTACATGTAGTTATCTACATATCTGTATATTGCAAAATGCTTAATGATGTTCTGTTAATTTTAATTAATCTTCTCTTAATAACTGGCCAGGAGTTTTCTGCCTGCATACAAGCTAGCCCTATTCATTTCCCAAATGGAAGTCCTCGTGTATGCCGGAATTCCATACCTGTTTCTATGAGCCCTGATGCTGCCAGGGTAATACCACGACGCAGGCAAGTTCAATACTAGTAATGACATATTTTTGCTGCCCATGGAAAATGACCCATAAATACTTCTATTACATGCATGCTTTCTTGTGTGGTCTGGCTGAAGTGTGTTCAGCCTTGAATAGCTGGTATATGTATTCTCTCTCCTTCTTTCTCTCTCTCTTCCCTCCCCTCCCCCAATTAAAGATTAATAAACATGTTCTCACATGAGAAATGATGATTGACAATTAGAGTTAACCATTTTATATTTCATTTTATTTTTCTTACAATAGCCCCTTGAGTTACCCAGCTGTCAATCGGTATTCATCCTCTTCACTGTCATCCCAAGCTTCTGCTGAAGTCAGCAACATCACTGGGCAGTCGGAAAGCTCAGATGAAGTTTTTAACATGCAGGTATAGTTTATTGTCATTCTTCAAACTGCACAGAATCTTTCTTACAAGGCTGTTTACTAAGTTAATGCTTCTGTTATTTCATTCAGAAATATCATAACTATTGCTGATGTTTCTTTTAAAAACAAAACCTTTAAATGAGATGTTAAACTCATTCACTTAGAAATTACTTTTTTTATGTAATTGTTTTCTCTTGTTTAAATTACAGCATTAATTTTTTACAACTTTAATAAGTAGCAATGGACTATGATGCAAAAGTCATCTGACCTTGCATAGACTTTTCTGTCCAATTGTCAAGTTGTGATTTAATTATTTTGCTGCATTAATTACATTTCTATTTATTTCATATTTTACTGCATCTTTGTGTAGTTAGATTAATGCTCTTTATATGGATTTGCTATTTTGAATTACTGATAAACTACTCTAAGAAGTTATTTGTTCTAGTGAAAAGTATGCTATATATTTCTGTTTTCCAAACCAATAAATGTGATCTGGTAACAACAACATCTCTTCTATACGCAGCCTAGTCCATCTACCTCAAGCCTGAGTTCTACCCATTCTGCTTCACCTAACGTGACCAGTTCTGCTCCATCCAGTGCCAGAGGTCAGTGCTCACCTGCTGTGCTAAACCATATTAAATGGCTCTTGATATATTACACAGCTGAATTTCTGCATGATGTCACTGGTCAGACATCATATTTAGCCAATTGAGGAATCTGAATTATTAGGGACAGAGAATATTTTTGTCATAAGCATAGAATTGAGATGTCTGAGTTTCACTGCATGAATTTAATCACTAGACACATTTGTATTCTAGCTTCTCCTCTGTTATCTGACAAACATAAGCATTCCCGAGAAAACTCTTGCCTGTCTCCCAGAGAGAGGCCCTGCAGTGCCATCTACCCTACTCCTTTGGAAACTTCTCAGGTAAGAAGTTTGTTGGGAATCTTCAGAGCACAAATAGCTGAGAAGACAATAAAGGCACACGTTGAACTTTGAGCAGATTTGGTGTCTGTTCACTGTTGCAAACTTTCAAGGTTTTTTTTATATATTTATAAGCAAATACTCTAAAATATTTTAGACGTAAGCGATGTGATACTACTTGATCGTAGTTCTGCTTGATTTCTTTAGGTGTATGTCTGTTTCTTTATGTTTACTTACTGAAGTGAGAGGGAGATGCAGACTTACCAGATGACACAGCCTGCTTGTGTGGAACAACACAAGCATTTGTTCAATCTAGGGAAGAAGACAAAGAATAAAAAACACTTTATCATTACAATTTTCCTTGTTGAGCTCCCCTTTGTTTCTTCTGAGAAAGCTAATCCTAGCCACTGTGAGATAATAATCCATTCCATGTGGCAATTCCTTTTTCCCAATGTAATTTCAGAAAAGAATGGTAGACATTTTGTTACTCCAGAGAAAATAATGTATTGAGTTCTTGCCTTAAAATACTGTTACACAGGTCTGTATGAAATGTGTATTTTGTGAGTATTCTGAAATTCAACAAGAGCTTGGTGAGCTGGCCAATACTGAATCCTTATTTCATCTTTTCTTCTTAATGGACCTGTTTTTCTAAAGTGCTTTTCTTTAACACAGCTGCTGTTTTAATCTCTGCCATCACACAATGCACCTCTTGCTGAAGCTGAGAAAGATGAGAACATACATACAGCGTTAGAGGCTCTCCTTTCAACACTCTCATGTCCACCAGAAGTTTTACCTGATAAAAAGCAGCTTCAGGATTCTTTATTTCAGAAATTATTTATTGGTTTCTCATTAGTTCTTTTCTCGTCCCTTGTTTCTGCAGTTATTGAATTGGCTCTTGATTTAATTTTTGATCTCTTCTCTGTTTAAGTCCTCGTGGTATTACCTGAGGGTTTAAGAAGTAATACTGAGGCTTAGCCAGACTTAAGGACAGTTCCCAGGAACTGCTTAGGGCAGATAGATCTATCGGGCCCTTCATCAGTGGTAGTGCAGCCGAAGCAACAGGAAAAATCAGGAGATGCTCTTTAAATAAAGCGGTTTTACATTTTGCCGCAAAGAAAAATTATCCCATTTTTACTCCCAGACTACAAACTCTTGCTTTGCCAAGTGGAATGCGACTTCTATCCCCCACTCTATCCGAGATTGCATAAGGGAGGCTGAGGAACTCGTAGGCCCAGTCTCCGCTCTCTCTGAGACTCGCCCAGCAGCAAAGTCTCCCAATCTGTCTCTACCCTCAGTGCCCCATGAGAGGGTAAGTAGAAAATTCACTTACTCATACAGTGAAGTGTATTTCAAAGATGAGATGGTCTGACGGTTTCTTTCTGCCCTTATGACCGTAAATGAGGATATATCTATCTGGGGAAAGGTGAAATTTCTTTCTCTGCGGTTCCCTCAGCAGTAAAAATGGATTGTGATCAGAAACAAAATCCTGATTTTCTGCCTTTGATAATTGTAAGGAGATATCTTAGAGATAAGATAAGGAGATACCTGCAACTCTCATTTAAATATAGCTGCTCAAACTGTTCCTCGTCCTTTCTCCTTTCATTCTACCGCCACTTCAACAGCGTTGGTTGGAGCTTCACACTGAGAGGAAAGGACCGCCCATTTATGAATTACTTTGTTACAGCTTGATGAAAGCAATTATCACATGAATGTTTCGACTGGGAGAAATAAGATACACAGGCAAATTCCCAAACTTCAAGTCTTTCAGGCCGTAGATACCTTATTTAAGGAAGTTTGATGAACTTCACAGAACAAGACCACAGCAGTACTTCATCCACTTCCTCATTGAAATTGATGCTCAAGATTATGTACGGCTTTTTGACATCCATTTGTGCTTGCTTTGTGATCCTGGCTAAATGGTTGTACAGTGTCTCTCCAGCTCTTCCCATACTCTGAAGAGAAATGCCTGCTGTCATTGACTGGCCAACAAGCCTCCTTAGTTTCTGCGCTTCTGTTATTCCTAGTGAAGCTTTTTGAATTTCACATTTTTGGGGTTTTTATTTGCGTACCATTAAACATCCTGTGATTGCTCTTGTTCTTCCATATGGTTTTATATCTCATTCTTTTTAGTATGTCTTTGTTTCTCTGTATTTCATTCAGCTTTTATCTCTTTATCTCCTCCAATTTCAGTTGCTTTTTCAGCCGTTGCTCTTTACCTTTGCAACAGAAAACAGGCTTAAACATTTGTTCATCACATCCTAGTGCACTGCAGACTCACTAGGCAGTGAACACTCAATCCAGACCAGGCAGGAATGTGAGGCCACACTTTCTGTCACATCAGAGTACATATGCAGGTTTACCACCTCAGTTTAATGGTAACTCCAGGAAAACAGATATGACCTGACCAGAATGACTGTAATATGAAATACAGCGCACCTACTGTACCTCAAATTCTACCAAAAGCATTTTTTTCATTGAGATGTTTAAAGTGAAATTGAATTGAGCTTAATTAAGTATTTGTTTCTCACTTTGTAACACAAAGCTGCAACATATTAGATCAACGATGATCACTTTGCAGCTGGGTTTGCCATCTTGTGGAAATACAGCATAGTGCTTCACCAACTTGGCACAGTGCTCTGTGAACACTGGAAAGAGACACAATAATAGGATTTTATTTGGATTTTACTGATCATCTGATCTTACTTTTAAAGAAAAAAAACATTTGTCTGTTCCCATTTCCTCTGGAAAGTACATCTGAATTACTTGTTAGATTAACTGTATGCCATTTACATATGTTTTTAAGACAAACTAGTGACCCATGGATTATTTGAATGCTGTCAAAGGAAGTAAATGATAGAATTTTATTTTTTTCATACATTTACTGTGATTTGTAAACAAAATGGATTTTAAGAAAATGAAAAACAAAATGCTTTTGGGTTAGCTCTTATCCACAGGAGAAGTAAGAAGAGTGCTACCAAAAAAGTCTGGGTTGGTAAACTATACACGATACTTTTCTTAGGTAACAGCTATAACTGGATTATCTTGTTCAGATACCGATTCTGTAATGAAATTATTGCAAATCTATCCTTCTATTTTTAAGTAATCTATTAAGATATCTCTTTAAGAACGAGCTTTATTATGTTTTTTAAGGCATTGGAAACTGTCAGAACTCAGTACATAATAGTCCTCCCTCCAATTTTTGTGTGTACAGATTTCAGAAAACTAGTCTACTCCCTATCTGTATACACATACTTTTATTAAATTGGTCATGTTCTTTTATGATGTTTATCACTCTACATCCTAAGTGGACCTGGGGGTGAGCGGGGATAATAACAAAAATATATTTGTTTTGTTAAAGGCCACTGAAATACAGCAGCAGCTATGTGTAAACCATGCTGTTCTCAAT
Source organism: Anthoscopus minutus (assembly GCA_013399455.1). NCBI lineage: Eukaryota > Metazoa > Chordata > Aves > Passeriformes > Paridae > Anthoscopus > Anthoscopus minutus. The sequence continues at coordinate 90,970 of VWYI01014330.1, read as the reverse complement.
TTACAGAGAATGCTGTTTAATCATATTGGAGATGGTGCTTTGCCACGAAGTGATTCCAATCTGCCCAGCTCTGACAAAGGTAAGCCGAAATGCTACAACATGCCAGTCTTTGAAGAATGAAAATTTAATTGCTTCATCATGTTCCTGTAGAATGCCAGTTCTTTCGTGTGCATACTGTCATCTCCAAGTGTCAAAACATTCTAACTGACTAAATAAATTATGTTAACAAATCTAAGTGTCAAAACACTTTGCCAGAAAGGAGAGAACTGAATTTTTAGAGTCAAATAAGGTGACTTTGCACTCAAATAAGGCCCAGAAGTTTGCAGGAGGGGGTGATGGAGCAGCAGGTTTCATCAGGCTGCCTGCAAGACCTGTCTTATCTGCTTCTCAAGAGAGATACATGAGGGGAAAAGCCAACTTCTGGAGAATGGGGCACAGAGAAGGTAAAGAGATAGACAGAATCCTGAAGTTTGGTACCTGCAAGTCCTGTTTTCCAAATATAACTCAGTGTACTTCTGCTTACACTTGGATTGAAAACACCAATTTGTGATTTCTTGCATTTTGAGGATTTTGTTTTTAATTAAAGAAAATGAGAGATACATGCATTTCCGTAGAAAAAATACTGCCTCTTATAATTTTGCACATGGGGAAATCCAATATTGTTGGCATAATAATTGTTTGCCATGATTTCGTTATGTGCCTCATGTCTATAATAGGCTCCATCATTTCATTATGGTACCTTTGTATTATGCTGAATAAAGGATACAGTAAAATAAGTGTATAGAAAGTAACTATTTTAATAATATACTGTAATAATAATTGATCAGGAATCAGATTTTCTTTAATAAGAGCTGGGTTTTATAGGTATTTTTGTGTTTACATTTTTACGAAAACACAGGTGAAAATTTTCACAGTGCTGAAAAACATATGAAATAATTTAATATGGAAACAGCAAAACTTTTCCACTGGCCTATGCAGCCAAGTACATCACAGAGTTATTAAAATTAAGTATTTTCTCCTGAAGGCTTTAGCAGTCCAAAAAACTGACTGCTTGGATGACTTAGAAAACTTGGCTTGTCAAGAGATTCACACATTTGAAGTATCTAGGTGTGGTGCCAGGTGATTTTTAGGATGAGAGCAATGCCATGCTGTTGGGTGACAGCTTACAAAAAAAAGCAAATACTGTATTACATATTTTGGCAATAACAAAGCAAAATGATCCTCTAGAAAACAGATTATTCTGTTCATTGATCCCAGGGTCAACTAAAGTGCAATTATACTGTAACAATATTGTTTCAGATATACGACCAGTGTTATTTTTACTATACTTATTTTATTAAGTCTCGTGCATACTGGGGTTGCCATCCTGAGAGCTCTCAGAGTTGTTACAATAGCAATAATTGATGCCATCACTTAGCAAAAATACTTTGCTTTTTCGTTTTATCTTTGTAAATAAACACAGGGTCTTTGCATGTGATTCTCTACTCACAATTGAAACAAGTAAACAAGAAGGAAACTGTCATGGCAGGATGGCAGGGCAAGAGGTTTGAGGCTCTTAAGGTGAGGGATTTTTTGGTGGTGTATTTGGGAGATGAATGGGAAGGTTTGAAGCTGTTATTTTCAACTCTTTTTTGGAAGTGTAATGAAAGTTGCATTTTTCAAATGAGATTTTATTCTGCCCATGTTAAATGGCCTGTCCTTCTTTCCAGTATTGGTGACTACTTAATGACATGAGGTAATCCAGTTGTATCAAGGAAGCTGTTCCAGACCTTATGGGATCATTCAGTTAAAGTCATAGATCAGGGTAACAGACAAAACCAGCTACTTTTATGTGTGTTGAAGTGATAGTCAATTTACATGATCAAGTAGAGATGATTGACCACAGATACAAACAGTGTACAGAAATTTTCTGAGTCTGTAATAATTTCTTAATTTGGTATTTTTTGCTGTCAGACATTTTTAATTTCTTCTAGTTTTTACTCCCTACATTTTGTGCCCTTCTTTACACCTTCTTTCAATTCTGAATTTGTAGTCTATGCAGGCAACATAAGAATGTTGGCACAGAAAGTTTTATGAAGGAGATCGATAGGAATTTGGCAAGTTCCTTTCTGTAGTCCCTTCTTTAGATAAAATGAGTTAATGGGAACAGTTTATGAATAGTCTATTCCCTTCTGCCTGTAAACCTCTAAATAGTTAGAGTCTGGTGCAAAGATAAACTGATTATATTAACAGGCTTCAGGCTTATCTCCCTTTGTGGCTGGATTTGCAGTGCACCAGAGCACTGTGCAATCTCAGCTGCTGCTGCTGTTGATGGCCACTGCTGGTCACAAACTGACCTGAGGGCCAGATGCATCCATCAGGCATCCATGAGATTGATGGCTGTTATTTAAGAACTTTGCAAGTGCAGATGTAATCACAAGAGCTTTCCAGGCATTCTTACTGAGTATGTTAGGCGTTTGTATTCTGTCCATTTTTACCCTCATGGATAAAAGCAAGTCAGAGAGCTGGAAGTGTTGATGCCTGTGACAGCTTTTTCATTCTCTTCCAGCTGTAAACTCCACCCCCAGCAGCTGGAGCCTGGACAGTGGGAAGGAAGCCAGAAACACATCAGAAAGTGGAAAGCTTATATCTCCTCCTGTACCACCAAGACCTGCACAGACTGGTGAGTTAATGGACATCTCAGGTAAAGTTCCAGTACTTGAGGGCTTAGATTCTTTCCACTCTCTTTGATGTTTAACTTCTTGGGCAGGTTAACTTATTGTTTGATTTCTTACATGAAAGGCTGTAGAACTGCCTCTGCAGGTATTTTCATCTCGTTAATGTTCTCTGTAGTTTCCAGTACTCTGCCCCTTCACTAATGAAGCAGTTTCAGACAGTTCAAGCTAGTATGAGGAAGGATGATCAAATTTAGTCTTTTGATTTTATGATAATTGGAGGTCAGCAATCAGAAATTATCATTAACCACAAAGAATCTTACTGGCCAGAAAATGCACAGCAATCACAAAAGTACATTAGTTCTGTTACTATGACCATTTTGCCTTTCAAAAGATTAATTTCTATTTGAAGGAAAGGCTGCTCAGGTGATACTATAAATACAAATATAATTGTTCTCAAGGGAATGAGTAAACTTTTTGTGTATTATACTTATGCCTCTGAGTTTGTCCAGGCATGTTTCTAGTATATTTGGAGGTAAATGTTTGATATATTATGTATTTTCTTATAAATTTGACTTACAAATACATAATATATTTCTGAAGAGCAAAAAGGGAAAAGTAGTTAAGCTGACTCTTTTTTTAACTTGTAATAATTTGGTAGATTACCAATCAATTTACAGTGATAAAAAATTTGTCAGAAAAGGCAGATGCAGAAATTTTTTTACACTTGGTTGTACAACAAGATAATCATGAGAACAAAGGGATTTAAACAGAATCTCTAAAACTATTTACAGCCAACAGCCAAAGGAAACTAGAGATAATGTTTATGTATCAAATTATCTCCTATTCACTAAAAGAGATTTCTTAGTGAAAATTGTAATGCCACAAGTGCACTGAAATCTTTCTAACTTTACAGCATCACCAGCAAGACACATAGCCTCCATTTCCCCTTCTCCTGCTGGAAGATCTCCAATGAAGGTACTGTCTTATTGCAATGAATTGCCTTTGTGGGACAGATCTTGTGTGTTGTGGGATAGATGGCATACATTAAATGTACATTATTTGGGATTATATTATGTTCTTTTTTTCTTATCATATACCTATACAAAAACCAGTATTCTGTCTCTAATGTGGAAGAAGGGGAGGTGCCAAGAAACCTGTTGTGCAACCTAATAATTTTATTCTTCCAGCATTTGGAGCTGTTAGATTAGAGGGCCCATGAGAGACTATTTCCTGATTCAATCGTTTTCATATGCATTTTTCTCTTCAGGATGATCCAGGGAGGTAGTAAGAAGTTGCAAGTAGTTTGATACCTGCCAGTAGAAAACATTAAGCTTAGGCTGTGAATAAGCACTGGTTCTTCTCCGGCAGTTAAACATACAAAGTAATTTGATATCCAGGCTAAACTGAGCAGGTTTCATTTCTGTTTCAAGGTTGGTACCCACATATTGGTACTTGCTTTTTTTCTGGAAAACTTCACTGGAAAACAAATCTGTGTTTTCTGCAGCATTGGAGCACACAAACACGCAGCCTGCTTATTCCAGGCAAACCCTGGTGCTGGCAGAGTACATGACATTGGTCTTGGGGTAGACTCTGCCATCCTATTGAAGAAGAGATGATTCTGCAGGTGGAAATACAAGAGTCAACAACATGGAAGGAGAGCAAATAGAAAGGAGCATAACTAGTGCTTCAGGCATTCAGATGCAAGGACAGAGGGAAGCAACCTGTCAAAGTAACCCCTCAGCAGCCCAATGCCTAATACTGCAGAGATACACATTGTCTTAGAAGGAAAACAGCACCCCAAAATATTTCCTTTTAGGGACCCTTGAGGTCCCTAATTACAAGTCTACACTCATTGTCCTGTTTGTCTTCCCATAAGCTTGTAACATTTCTACTTGTGTCTGCACAGTGGTCCAAATTAATAACAAAGCAATTCTGCTTGCCATCAGAGTGCCCCATAGTCCTATTACCATTCTGCCAAAGTGAGCACTAAACCCAAATTTTGCCCTAATTGCTTACTAGGAAGCTCTTTATAACATTAGGATCTTGTCCAAAGATGAGTGACCCTTCCTGTTAATCCTAAATGGACACAGTACTGATGACTCTTAGGGATGCTTTAAGTTTGTCCTAACATTTTTATTCTATAGGTCTGGACAGAATTTAAGCATTTTACAAAGTCTGGATTGCTGCTTGGAAGAGGAATGCTGGCCCAAAATACTTCTGAGAATTGCTGGATCTCACTTTGAGCATCCATGAATTTCCAGATTGTTTTGGTGTCTAGACTGTTACTTGCTACTGGTTAAAGTAGTCTATACTGTTTTACCAGAACCAAGTGGTTACCTGTGCTGGCTTTATGTATTTGCCATTGTTTTGAATGACAAAAGCAAAGGTCCTATATGGTCACTTAATCCAAGTGTCCAGTGTTCTGGGAACTGGAGCTAAATACATAATTTATTTGAAAACCTTGACCCTGGATGTTTGTGGGAGTAGGAGTTGCAGTTGCAGCCTCCTCACATACAGAGGAAAGCAACATGAAACAATTAGTTAAACAGGCTCCTGAGAAAGTCTGAAATGTCTTCACCAGGAGTTGAGCTTTAAATAAAACTCTCTTTGCTTTTCCACAGCTATATACAGGGTTCAGATTTTAGTCTTTCTTCTAACAGTATACTGCCAGAGAAAACCATGCTAGTACAAAACCTACTGGTGTAAATGAAGATTTTTGTTTTTCTCCATTGATTTCAGTGCTCTGTGGATCCAATCTTAGATGGATAACTAAAATTATCTCAACAGCACAAAGTCAGTGCAGCCAGCTCTGTACATCCCTGCCCCTCTCCTCCTCCTCCTCCACACCTATCCTTTGTTGCATGGCTCACACTCTGACCTCAAGCTGAGCAACAGAGCATCAACCAGTCTAACAAGAATGGGAGTTAGAACTGTGTCTTTTTTTGATTTCTCCATCCCTTTTTTAGCCTGAGATTTGAGTCAAATAAGTCGGGATTGTCTCAGATTACTCCAGTCATAATTAGATATGTTGCAAAAAAATTCTAACTGGGAAAGTGTGGGCTAACCTTTTACAATTTTCAGTTGAAGTTGCTTCACTGGAGTAGAACTGCTCAGTGGTTTTAGGTAGGCTTTTATTGTCTGTGCCTTTTATTTGTCATCAGCACTGTTGTTGCTGCTTGGGTCCTCAGCTCCTGGTCTCTCACCATCCCCCACTGATCTGTGAGGCTACTGGTGCAGCCTTTGGCCACCTGTGCCCTCCATATGGCCCTTGTCCCTGAGGCACACGTGGTGTTTTGTGTTGGTATGTCTAAGGAACACCTGGGAGCTGGGGGAGAAAAGGGTGGTGATGCTTTAATCTCCTGCCATTCTGCTGCTGCCCCAAACGGGAGCAAGGACAGCAGAGAAGGGGACTGGCACCCAGCAGCGGCTCTTACCTTGACACCTGCTTTGTGCTACCCCTCCAACACCGGTTTTATGGTACACTCAGAAATGATGCCTTGGTGTAAAAGCACTTTTCACTGCACGGCAACGCACTAAAAGCTGTGCGGAAAAGCTTTGGAACCGAGTTTGGGATGAGAGCCTGCAGTAGCAGCAGTTGCTGGGTTTTGGCTTTAGGGGGCAGAACACCTCCAGGTATACCCTGCACGCGGTGACGCATTTCCAGCTGGGAAAACTAAGTGCATTTTTAAGACTTCCAGATTTTTCCAGGGTATTATGATAGTAAGATAACATTTTAAAAGAGTTTTATTTCCACTTATATGAATTACTGGCATGACCACTATCTAAGGTGTACCCAGGCACTACTGAAATGAGCTTTCAATCAGTTTCCTACCGGGTCTTGATTAAACAGGGACACAACCATTTCTGTTTATCAAAGCTCAGAGTTACATGCACTGTTTCTATGTATGTTTTCAGTCTGAGCACAGAAACACTCTCCCTCCTATATGCCAGGTAAATTCTTCTTCTGCCCTTTCTTTTGAGCAGGGGTCTGTGCAATCATTCACACCGTCTCCGGTGGAGTATCATTCCTCGGGGCTCATCTCCAACTCCCCGGCGCTGTCAGGGAGTTACAGCAGCGGCATCTCTTCGCTCAGCCGATGTAGCACATCAGAAACATCAGGCTTTGAAAGCCAAGGCAGCGAACCAGCAGTGACTGTTCCAAGCTACAGCATTTCTGAGGAGCCTGTGAGAAAAGAAAGCAAAACCCCTCCACCTTACAGCGTGTACGAGCGGACTTTGAAACGGCCCGTGCCTCTACCTCACAGCCTCTCCATCCCGCCCGCCGCAGACCCGCCGGCGCTGCCGCCCAAGCCGCAGCTGGTTCGCCCAAACAACCTGGAAAACAGCAGCAGGAGGACTGAGCAGGCTCCCCGGCCCAGGCCTCTGCCCCGCAAAGTCTCTCAGCTATGAGAAGCCACTTTTATATTTAATTGCAACATGTTCTTTACTGTCTAAGAAATAATATTTTTTAAAAATGGTAAAACTCATTTAGTTAGGCACTTTAATATTTTGTCCACATTTTCTTTTGAGTAATTTCAAGATGCTTATTAATGTTATGTTGCACATTTGAAATGAAATTACTAATTTAGGTTGCTAGATATTATAGGAAGCATGAATGAGAGGATTTTTTTTTTTTTAATTTTATGGTGGTGAATACTGATAAATGCTTTTATTTGTATTTTATTTTTATTTAAAATATCTAAAACCCTACAGCTCTCATCTGAGTAAGCTGAATGCTTCTTACAAAATGCAGAATATACTGACTGGATCTTTACTACTAGAGATAAATGCACGCTTTCTAACAAAGTAGTCTGTAGAGTAGGATGTTTCTGCAAGTAGGCTGAAAGTTGTTTCTCTTATCTGATGAACAGGTTGGTCATTTCAAATGTATGTGACAAAACTGAGATATAATGCAAGTTATATAGCAGAGGACTGTTTTAAGAATGTGGTTTGGAATTTTTGAAACACACACTTGGCTTATGTTTTTCTTAAGATAGAAAAATGCCTGTATTTCATTCAGCATACAGCACCTTTCTGGTGAATAACAATAAGGTTTTGTGCCATTAGTGTATGTACCTGACACATCTTTTTGTTTTTGAGCTGCAATTTACTTTTGCTCTTCCAGTTAATGTACTTTTTTGTTGTTGTTTTAGGTTTGGAGGTTTTTTTTAAAGCTAACAGTTTTCTAGTGAATGCTCTCTGCTGATCTTGAAAGTTCACCCTAAAATACAATCTGTTTATTAAATAGGTACAAATTAATTATTCATTTAACTTGTGTACAAGAGTCAGTGCTGATTAGTATCAAGGCAATTCACTAAATGAGACAATTTTTTTAAATACAAGTGGCTGGTTTACAATCCATACATTTCAAAAGCTAATTGCAAAAGTCATTAATAATTTTGTAAAAATCTAACAAAAATTCTGATCAGTTCCTTGGATGTGTATGTGCCATTGGAGCCAGGCTTTTGATTTGCTTTTTAGCTTGAGTTCATCACCATCATCTTTATTGTTGAGAATGGTGTTTGGCCTTAGGTTGTATTTTAGTGACTGGCATCTGAAGAGCTCTAGAAAGCTAATGCCAAGACATAGGAATGTGGAGGGGAAGGAAAAAAAAAAAGCACCTTCTGTATGTATGTTTTGTATCCTCTTTATTTTATTGACTGTTTAAATGTGTTTGGGAACAGATGTGTGAACTGCATTTTAAATCATATTGTTAAAAATATTCTCCCTCTTTTGTTGGGAAGCTCATGTTGATCTTAGCTGTGTTTGATATGTTGATAGTTTAACTGGAAGAAAGTGACCACTTTTTTATATTCTCTCAATTAAACCTTCAGCAGTTACAAGCTGTTGACAGTAGTTATAGAAGTTTTCTATAATAAATGTTCAAGTATTTTTGTACATAATTGGTAAATTTTAATAAGGAGTGTACCATTATGTGAAAAAGAAGCAAACAGTTGTGTATGCAGTAAGATTGTTATAATTATGCCAAATACTTTATGTATGGAAAAAAGAATATTTGTAAATATGTGCTTTTAACAATAATTCTGCCATATTGACTTTACAATTTTGAATGTCAGAAAAAATAATATATGTTAAAATATTTATGTTTTAGTGAAAGTATTCATAACTTGAAAAGGAACATATGAATTTTAGCTTTGTATCTTGCTGATTTCAAAGTCTGAAATTCCTTGAACTAGCTCTTGCTTTCTACTATAACATTATTATGTCTGTAACCACATCATAAAACCTGTAGAAGGTCACATATTTATGCTGATATAAAAAGTAATGCCTGAAATTTAAATAAGGTGTCACAAGTGAGATAACAAAGCTGCTCTGATTTTTTCCCACCCATGTAGTTTAATAGTTTTTGTTGACTAGTGCTTGAGCACAGTACAGTATGAATCAGTGTTATTTGCTCCTGAAGCCTTTTTTTTATTTCTGGCAGTAAGCTGAATTGATTACTTTATCATTTGCGTGCATTATTGGTCAGCTTTGCAGCAAAACATTTCAGAAAATCTCTGTTTACCTAGACACTCATATTGGTTGCTGCATAATGTTAGTATGAAATCAAAGAACTTGATTAATCTTTACAGTACAACTTGTTTTCTACAGAATGAGAGATTCTAATTCAGTGAGCCACAGAATGAAAGTTCTGACTCCTTGTCTTGCTAAATCCTTTTTTTTTTTTTACTGTTAAAAATCTCCTAATTGAGTTTTCTCCCTATTTGGAGCTGTAATTGCTTTGTGAGACAAGGTGGAGAGAGTATTGACATGCTCTTCTGAACAAGTGAAGAAAGTAAAATTTACTAGGGAGTTCACTGTAAATTAACCTGCATGAGCATCCTGTTTTTATAACCAAGACATCAGAAATACTCTGAATGACAGAAAATGGTGTAAAATTGACAGAGTACTCTTAAGCCGAGTTGACACATTTTCTGCTTAGCCAGTTTTGACAAATTGATTCTGTAGATCAGTTTTTCAACCTGATTACCTATAAAAAATGTAGTATGAAATTTTGTTATGTATGTTGCAATACCCACTGCTTGAAAACCTAATGTAAATAAAGGTCTTGTTTGAATTTTATATAGTAGTCATAACTATAATTTTACCACTTTCTGGATGATGGTGAGTAATTCAGAAGCTCATACAGGAAGACCAATGGGAACAAGTTGCTCTTGCTTCTCAATAGCTTGAATGTCAGCCAATGTGTGCATAATAGGTGCCATAATCTTGTATTCAAATACCATATTTGAGAAGGTGGTGTCTCTGGGATGCCAGAGAAACATCCTCAAACTCAGCTGGCTGGCTTTAAAGTGATGCAGTTCAGACTGGTTCTCATGATGGCATAATAGCTCCATAGTGTGAGTGACTGAGCTCAGTTTGATGTCCCAGGTCAGATGCTGTGCCCTGGGAGCAGCACAAAGCTGAAGTTACCCCTCTCAGCAGAGGTTTCAGGGCAGTGCTGTTATGGCCCTGCTCACATGGAACAGGTATAGCTACGTGAAAATCTGTGTGGAAGTAGCACCTTGCCTTCCTGCCTGACCATTCTTCCTGTTCACTGATTGTCACTGCAAAAAGAACAGTGATGGAGCAAAAACATACCAATAGGTAGGAGTCAGTGCCTTAGGTATAAATGATGAAAAGCATCTTATTTTTAATGTAACTGTGGTCAGTGGGGCATGTAGCAGCATTGTCTCAGTAAACCCAGGTGCTGGCAGATGCAGATCTTTGCTCCAGAATTTTGCTGATTGCTAGAATTTCTGATGATTCAGACATTGACATATGCTGGCCAAAGGGCAAAGTCCCATCTGGTGGGATATTGTAGAAGGATGGTCACCACGGGATCCTTTGAGATTCTGACCTTGAACTAGATTCTGTGGGAGAAAGCCCTTTTCATATTATTTGTCTTTACCTTCTCATTGACATTTTAATTCAGCTTTTGATGTACACTTCTTAGAAGAAACTAGAATGATTAATTTGGCTAACATTAACAAAAAAAAAAAACCCAAACATTGGGGATTAAACAGAATGATTAATTTGGCTAACATTAAAAAAACCCCCAAACATTGGGGATTAAACTATTCAAACCTCAGGGATAGGTAAGGTTTAAAGCTGCATACCTCGTGTGCAATAATACCATGTTAGGGACTCATCCTGGGTGGCAAAATAAGGCTGCCAAAGAAAGAACATTAAATATTTTTTTAAAAAATGATTGCTCAGTAAGGAACTTGGTGTGTCTGTTTTGACAGGCTGAGGGTTGTCAGACTTCAGTGGGGATGCAGCCATGGACATGAGCCTTCCAAGGACAGCCACACAAACTTACCTAGGTTAGAACTTTTGTGAAGAACACAGTTCAGAGCTCCTCTTCAACTGACTGATATTCATCCCCAGAAGACTGTGTTAGAAGAAGGGGAAGGAAGGTCAACAACTGAGATAAAAAAANGTTAGAAGAAGGGGAAGGAAGGTCAACAACTGAGATAAAAAAAAAAAAAAAAAAAAGTACAAATAAAACATAGGAAAAACACTTGATGGCCTGACAATTAATCCAAATGTGTTTCAAGTGTGTTTTGACTCAGCCAGGAGACACAGTGGGAGAAACTGAAATATTACCTGAAACTGAAGCATCAAGTATATTTCTTTAGTGTATTTATAGCATGATGTTATACCAGCTTAACTACTGGTTGAGCTGAAGGGAGTGGAAGCGAAGCTGGAAGTCCTGACAGAATAGAGAGTGCTTTTATTTTACAAAGGCCTTGGGGTGGGGGTTTTTCTCTTTTGCTATAGCTAACCAGAGGATAGAGAAGACTGACTGTCATGAATTTTAAAGATAAAGAGTTTTTAAATACCAAAGCCTTATGAAATAGTCAAATGTTTCCCTGCTAAACAGCTATTTTCTTAACCCATTAATTTATACATTTAATTAATGGGTTAAGAAAATTTTTTTTAATTTATCTTTATTTTTTATTTAATATTTAATTAATTTATTACATTTCAGTATTTTAGGGAGCAAATCAATATCAAAATTTCATAGTAAATAGCTTCTCTGATAGCTTATAAGCTTTTGAATTTTTGGTTAAATATTTAAATGTTTTACATCATTGATTTGCTATTGTAACTACATCCATTTGTGTATTCCAATGTATTTTACTCCTGGAAAATTCTGCAGAGGAACTCTCTGCATTACATTCTTGCTTATTTGTGAGAGACTGCTATTGCTGCTGGTTTTTGTTGACCTCACTGACTTCCCTTGAAGTGTTTCCTCTTGCTTTTCAAAAGAAAGACCACCAGCAAGGAGCTACTTCTGCCTTTCCTGTGAGGAATATTTCAAAAGCTGAGCCTGAAGGGCATGCTGCACAGCAACTGTTCCCAGGGGGGACTATAAGCAAGGGCTTTGGGAACAAAAGCTGAGGGGGAAGTTTACCCATAAAGCTACATCTCTAAAAGTTTGTGTTCACAGATAGAGCAGTAGCTCAAGAACAGGCACTAAACTAATTTACAAAAATCAGGAAGTGGGATTTAGGTAATGTCCAATAGGCTAAAGAGTGAGGCTCAGTCCCAGCATGTCCTGTAAATGAGAGTCCTTTGCCTTTTTTCCTGATCTTTCCATGGAGAAAGTAATGCCAGGATACACAGGGCAGGGGGTGTGGTTTTAATTTTAGGGCTGCTGAGCATGGATAGGAGCAGGGAAGAAACGCTGAATCTACCCTTTAAGCCTAAGTTGATTTGAGAGATCATCCCTCTGGGTCTTTGAGTCATTGCACAGGATACATCCCATTCAAGGGATATATCTTGTGCAATGACTTGCTCTCATACTCTGAATGTGCCCTGAAGAGCCAGCTGTCCATCTGAACTCCCATGCCACCCTCTTTTTGTCATGTGTTGTGAGAGGAGGGCTTGCTGCAGGTGTGCTGGAGGAGAGTCTGATGCAGTCTGATCTCTGCTTCTTTTTGAGATATTCAGTTCACCTTTGTAAGTACAGTGCTGTGGTAAATCCAAGGATGTGATACAACACCAGTATAATTAATCTGAAGATTCATACCAAGGTTTTAGCAATGGCATATGTCCAAGAGGAGTTGAGTGAAGGCAGCTGGTACCTAGTGAATTTGGTCCCACCTGAAGAAAATAGTACTTTAACATGAGCACAAACCATTTTACAAGGAACAAAACATATCAATAAACTCAACTTTTTTTTCAGCTAGTGTATTAGGAGTTGAAGCAACAAAGTTTACTGTGCTGTGCTCTTCCCAGGCCATTAAGTTCAGCAAAGGAAGATTGTGCACACTGGACAGAGGCTTTTTATGTTGCCAAGGAGAGTTTTCCTGCATCTACAGTTCTCCCTCCAAGTTCTGTCTCAGAACTACAGCACATCTTGTCAATCCCCTTGAAGTCAGTGGACTTTTTATAGCTGTAAAACCTGAGCTGCATGATGATAAGTAAGTAAAATCAAAGCAAGTCATAACCTGCTACTTTGAAGATGCAGACAGGGGCTACAGGGGAGCAGGCAGGGAGGAAAAAAGAGAGAAAATTGGTTTTCAGACCATAAAGATCAATTTTGACTTCTGGAAAATTTGCTGCATTTTGAGAAGTACTGTATTTTTACTACATGCTTTACTGGGTTTTTCCCCTCTGTGTGACATAATGCTAAGAAATGGTTTTCTCTAGTGTTTGTGTAGATTTGAATTACAGTATTTGTCTGGCACCCAAAGAAAGTGGTTTTTGGGGTTTTGTTTTTCTTCAGTCCTGTGACAGGGTAGGAGAGCAGAAATAACACCAAAAAGACTGGTCAGTGCACCACCAGAGGTGATGATGGACAAGGGGGAATGGCTTCCAACTGAAAAAGAGTAGGTTTAGATTACATGCCAGGAAGAAATTCTTTACTGTGAGGGTGGGGAGGCACTGGAACAGGTTGCTCAAAGAAGTTGTGGGTGCCCCATTCCTGGAAGTGTTCAAAGCCAGGTTGGATGGGGCTTAAAGCAATGTGATCTAGTGGAAAGTGTCCCTGCTCACAGCACAGGAGGCTGGAACCAGGAGATACCCAACCCAGGCCATTCTATGGTTCCATGTTCAGAGAAGAACATCTATATTCTCTAGAACTCACCTAGTTCTTGAACTCATACTTTCAAAGACTAACATTCAGTTCACTGTGGGCCCCCTCATACCTTTTGCACAAGGACAAGAAATGGGTGAGTTCCATCTTCTCTGGGAAGTATGCTTCTGTATGTGCCTCAGGCATGGTGGGGTATGGACATGGATGGAATGCTGCCCTCTCTTTGGTGTCCTTTTTGCTGCAGCAGTGATGTACTTGTGGTAGATTGAGGATCACAAATAGCTGTCATAGTATTGCACACAATTGTCTTGCCTGCTGCAGCTGTGTAAAGTACACAGAAACAATCAAAATGTCAAATTGTAAGATAAAATTGCTATTTATCATTCTCACCAACTCTATACTTATTAATCTTGAAAACTGGGAGACTTGGTGGATTTTGCAAATTGCCTCAGTGGGCCTTTTCTGGTTCAGTGCTATTTTTACTGAAGATAACACCAGCCCATCTTGCAAGTGGAGCTTTCAGGAGCTGTGCTAAATGAAACCAGGCACAGCATGAATGACAAATCCTCAACACTGTGTGGGCTCATTAGAAAGATTTGTATTCCATGCTGAGCTGAAGAAGAGGGAGTGACCTGGGAGACTCTGAGCAGGCACTAAACCGTGGAAGCAGCAGCAGAAATGACAGCAGATGGCAGGGTCAGCTCGTTAACTGCATTTACCTAATGGGGGACTTCCCATATATTGTCAAGCAACAATTAAAAAAAAATAATCTGTCAGAAATTCCACCTGGTCATAATAGATAATCGTTAATAAATCTGTTCCAGAACAGGCTGCCAAAATCTCGGCTATTATTGTGCAACTGAAACTAATCAGCAAACGATAATTACTGAGGTGAGTTGCTTTGGTTAGGTGACAAAAGGAACCAAAGCTGTGGCTGCTGCTGGCAGAAAAGAAAGCTGTTCTGTGAAGGTATGCTGGGCTGACAAAACATCTGGTGAGTTTGCTGTTTCGGTCTAGCTCTGTGTGTTGTGAAACACAGGACTGTAACACTTTGTTCTAGAAACGCTGATTACACATAAATGAATAAATATTGCAGCTATATTAATGCAAATTTGCCCTGTAAACCACAGATTTATTCCTGATTTCTACCTTGGTCTCTACAACAAAAGGCAAGAGACAGGAGTCTGCGTGAACTAGAGACTTCATTTAAACCATATTATGAATTTATTATGTTCAGAATTAATAGTGAACTGGTTGTGGATACTGAAGGTATTAAGAGAATCTGTCAAAGAATAGTTGATGATGATGATTTTAATGACCTTATAAAACTATTTAAGCAAAAAGAAAAAAATGTTTTACAGTACTTATGTTTTCACATTTTGCTTTGGTTTGTCTCTTCAGACTAAAACTGTTTCAAATGTAGTGATTTATTAATAAGAGGGGTTTTGGGTAGGCTTATGCATTATGCAATTGGGAATACCCACTAAGTTCTTTGTGTAATTGGAATTCTTCATGGAATGGGAATGAAAGTACTTAAACTGCAAGGCAAAAATATTTTTGCTTTAGGCAGCTTACAACCAATATGATTTTATTTAAGCTTCTTCCTCTAAGATCGCTTTATCTAACAAGAGTATGAAAAATGTGTATATGATCAGGTAAATACTTGGGGTGAAAGTGAAAGCTCTGTAAACCATCTAAAATCAGACAGTTCAGAGGCAATCATCTTCCACAGACTAATCTTGAAGTGCTCGGATGTGGTAGAGAATTGAAACATAGAACTGCAATTACTCCATAGTTGTGTTTTACTTCTGTAATGTGTTTTGAAATCAAGTGATGCTACACATTAGAATTTTAAAAACACTTGCTAATATACAATGTACAATTAGTTTAAAAAGCAAAATAAAGGAATTCATATGCTTTCTAAGCTGTCAGAAATAGATGAGATCAATGTGGCATGTTATAACCTACACATTCATCACATGTTTGGAAAAAAACCCACCAAATGTAAAACCTTAAGTAATTTGTTAAGTCTAAAAGCATAATTACTGTACTAAATTCATCAAATACAAAAAATTACTAGTGAAATATTACACACAACATTACTGGAAAAACATGTTTTCTGCCGCTGAATAATTATCGGAGTAGCTTTGTGAAAGCAAAAGTTTAGATTCATCTGGTTTCTGTTCCACAAATTTCAGAGTACTTATTTGCAAATAATAACCTTTACCTCTTCAGTGCCAAACTGAGAAAACTTACACTCCCATGCTGATTTCAAACCAATCTACAAAAAAAGAGGCAAAAATGCCCAACCCAAAAATAACATACCCTCAAAGCTCCTATATATTCTGATCCCTAAAAGACAAGATTTTAGCATTATTACCTTTAGTATGTATTTTGTCCTCACACACAGAACTTCCCCTAGCAGAGCTGATTGCTTATATTTTAGAGTCTCCCGACTGAAGGGGCTCAGTGCATATGATTTACAGTGTTATCCAGGAAATACAGAAATTTTATTCTGATATTTCACCTTAGTTCATGTTATAATCCTTGTGCATCATATGAAAATGTGTTTAATACCTGACACAAAACAAATGGTTATATTGTCTCACTTTTCAAACAAGATGTATAAAGATGCTTTACCATTATCATACAACTGCACAAAATATTCATGGTTCTTTGGCAATCTGTAGTGGTATTTATGGAATATATGTTTCTCTGGGTTTTGACTTTTTAGTGTTTGCAAGTTAGTTTTAGCCACAAGACACACACTATTCTTTGTTAAGAATAAATACTTTACTGTATGTTACAAACCTGAAACTTCACATTTAATGTTTCAGAGGTTGGTGTTTTCCCCTTTCTTCTTAAAACCTAGGTCTCAGGCCTAAAACCTGTAAAATCTGTAAAATTATGCATTCCTTATGCAAACTACCTCTTTAGAAGAAATAGTTCATACTGTGACTTAGTTACAAAACTGGGGTCAGTCATCTCAATCTGATTTTAAAAAAGGGGTTTGACAAGCAGATGCAGTGCAGTTACTTGTATTTACAGCACTGTAATTTGGAACAGAACAGTCTAACCTGGAGAGAGCTATTGAATTTACCTTATTATACACAGTATATTGAATGCAACACATCTGAAGGGATATATGTATTCTGCTGGCACTTGGTATATGTAGTCATTGAAAGTTTTCAAATAAGAGATCCAAAAGTACAAGGCTTAACCTCACTCTTCTTTGTTGATACTTACAAATCTGTATGAACGTACAGCTTTGCATTTAGTATTTTCTAGGTTTTCAAACTTCCATGGCCAAGGTGTGTTGGTGTCAGCACTATGGACGTAGCTTAGCATTTAGCTCACATGCAGGTCTGCAGTGCTCAACCTAATAGTTCCCGTGGCATTCCTCCTAGAAGGGAGACACCAACCAAATGTGACCAGGACAGGCAGTACCTCCTCTTTCACACAGTAGCCACATGGGTAAAGCACTCAGCTGGTCCTGGGTCGATCCATATGCAGTTTCCAGGTAAATCTTTGACCATTGTTGAGACTATCATAATATAGTTAAGGTTGTGGAGACCATACCACAACTTGGGACAAACCTGCAGTAGTCCCTTCCCAAATTTTATGTTAAATATTATGTAGTGTTAATTATGTTGAGGTAAGTAGGCATGTGTTAAGGTTATATGTAATATAATTTAAATGTAGTGAATCTTAGTTGATGAGCCTGGGACACAGATTTCCAGTTAAAAACATATGAATATCAAACCCAACAGAAAATGTGCATTTGTTTTTACTTTTCACATGTCTTGTTTTGTCTCAGTTGTTGTATGTGTGGTATACTGGTTACTTTCATTGGAAAAAACTCTGCTGCACTCTGTCATGTACAGCTTTCCCAGTACATGAAAATGCTCTTCTTAATAGGCTCCCAGCACATGGTAGAGCATCCCTCGTACAACTCTCTCTCTTTAGGTGACACAATCAGCAGTTTGCCCTATTGTCAAACACAGCATGATTCAATTCATGTGTTTCTAGGGGGAGCAGGACTCTGTGGTTACATGCCTGCCTGTATTCTGCCTAGATAATTTCATTTTTCATTTAAAAGTTGCCTGCTGAAGCAGAGGCAGAGAGCAGCTCTCACAACTTGTTTATCTCCCTGGGTGAACATTTCAGGGAACAAGATATTGCCTGTATCAGCACCAGCAGCAAATACCACAGCACACAGCTCATTAAAAGAGCTAATGCAGGTGGCTGTCCTCGGCACAGGATTTGGCACAGCACTTGGAACTCTTTCACCTGAGTGCACTGAGGCACTTACCAATGGTGCTGCTGCAGCCACAGCTATCCTGCAGCTTCAGTATTGACTGAGGAAACCAGGCAGCTCCAAGTGGCCATGGAGGACCAGCTGCCCCTGGGTGCTTTCATGAGGCCAGTGCACTCCTGAGACTGGGAAGGAGACAAGGCAGAAGCATAAAGGCTAGGTACTTGTAGTTGGTACTAGAGCTAGTCCTAAATATATAAACCCAGAGTATATTACATCTGTTACCCTGAATGGTATTTATATCCTTTTATTGACAGGTTTGCTGAAGAATTCACCTGGCCATAGCTGAACATATTTTAATAGTTTTCTGAGATGCTAACCAGTAGACATTATATTCAGATGATAATCTTTTGATCTCAAAGTTCCAAATTATTTTTTTGCCAAGCCTTAAAAGTTTTAATGTATATGAAATTTAATGGACATCTGAGATGAGTTTTGCAAAAGAAAATGAGCCCTGTAAGCTTACTTGTGAATGGACAAAATATAAGCAAATTGAAAACATGACTGTTTTTAAGGGGATGCTATCACTGAGATTCATTTTAATGAGAGAACCAAACACCTATGCTGCAATGCCTTCAGACAAGAGGATATATGCATATACATAACTGAAGTCTGGAATAAGCTTTAGAATAATTTCCATTGCTTTCCCCAGTTTCTACCCTTGAATTTCATATTTTTAGCTCATGATGAGGCTGTTTTTTTGTGAGTTTCAGCTTTAGGGGTTCATGCAGGAATGTCAAGATTAAGCCCTGAAAAAATGAGCCTATAAAATGTTTTAAAATTATCAAGTATGCAATAAAAAAGAAGCCTTTTCTTATTGAAAGAAAGAATCTTACATCATGTCTCAAGTAAGTGTCTCCAAGGTCAACTGATGGAAACTGAAATGCAGTAAAGTAAAAATGGCTACATTAGATTTGAGTAATTTATGTGTCCCTGAAAACTGCTGTGTGTTTTACTGGTGTGACCAGCAGACAAAGAGTGACAAGTGAGCCAAAGCCTTAACTCCTTCATGTCTCCTTTGCCTGTCGCTGTCCTGTAGCTTAGGTGAGGCTGGCACAAAGGAGTTTGTCTGTCCAGGGTACAGAACCCCAACGGAATGGACAGACCAAGGTATGTTGGGTGGACAAAAGTGGTCAGACAGATGAATGGCTGGGTGAGTTACATTCAGAAATGTTACTGTTATACATGTGTGTCTGTGTGTAGAAATACTGAAGGAGTAGATGGCAAGAAGAGACTCAATTCTGCTCAGTCATATAATCATTGTTATCTCAGGTATCCTTATATAAACTCATTAACCTTCAGACTGTTTTACAGAAGTCCCTAATGACTCAGAATTTCTATCCAAACAACATGAATATGACTCAGAAGTATTAAATTAAGCTATACAGTTGAGAATTGCCTCCTACAAAGTATCACGGCTAAATTTCATGCCAACCTGATCAGGTTTTGGAAACTACTCATTTTGTCTTCAACCCTGGAGGCCCAGCAGGAAATTTTAGAATAGGCATTGAGCACTCTGAAGGAAGAAGGAGCTGTGAAAATTACAGGAGTAAGTTACCATTTTATTTTACATCTTAGCAACAGCAGTCAATATCTCTCTTGTACACGGAGTCAATCTGGGTTGTATGGATTAACCCTAGAAACGCCTGAGCTTCAGAATGAAACCAAAGATTTGAGCAAGGAAACTGGGATCAAAATCCTCTTCCCTACAGACTTCACTAACCACAACGGTGCTTGTACACTAAATGCTACGATTTTAAAACAAGTTAGATGTTTTGACATTTTTGATTCTTTGGTATAAGTGTAAGTCATGCTCTGGTAATTCATAGGAGATTTAAAAACCTTGTTTGTTCAGTGCTCTGATTTAGATATGTGCAAATATAGCTTGCAGGAAAGGAGGATTTCAAAAAGAACTTGCAGGTCAAATGAGGAATTATCCACAAGGTGATACAACAGCTGAGCAGTAGTGTTTGGACCATAACTCTGGATTTAAGTGTCTCAATTCTGTGTCTGATGCTTTAGTTGTTGATTGGCTCTAATTTCATGTGTTTGGAAGAAATTTTTCCCTTGGGAGATTTCAAAAAGACTGCAGCTAGTTATTCTTTGGAGATTCTGGATTCAGATGGTGCTGATGTAATTTAGAAAACATTTTCACTCAGTCCAGGTTATACAATTAGAAGTAAAAATTGTTTCAGCAAACAAGATGTGCTCAGAACATGGTGACCTAACAATTTATAATAAGATTCTCAAAATACATACTAAATAGAGGGAAATGGAAATGCCAATTGCCCCTAGCAGTGACACCTACTTTTCTCCTGTAACATTGTGTCACATACTTATTTAGTAAAGAACATATTATACTTCCTAAAGTAACAGTAGATCAGAAAAAAAATCAGCAAAATTATGTGTAGCATTAACAAAGAAAACCTTTTAAGAACGATTTGATGGTGCCATTAAGAACTAATGGTGCTAACTACGACCTAATTACAGCTGCCCCTCTGTTACTGTGTTTGCTCGCAGGGAGGTTCTGCTTACCCGGCTCTCGTTCGGAAAACAAAGATACCACACAAGCTGCTGCTTGTGCTTGACTGAGGCGGGGGCTCGGGGTGTGAGTTGGAAACAAGAGACAGAAAGTGTTGCCATACTCTTCAAAGTGCTGTGCTTGGGGTATGTGTCCATTCAGTAGTTGCACAGGAGCTTGGTCTCAGCAGCATGTTGTGATTACACAGCTTCATTGTTCCTGCAGATTATAAAGAGTACTTTCTTTTTGCCGTTTGTCTTTCATATTCATCCATACTTTCTATTATGTTTCTGCTTGCTTGTCCTCCTCTCGTTCCCTACCAGTTCCTCCAGGCTATTATTTACCATTTCAATACACTCTGCCATGCACACCTTGGTTTAATTTGCTCATGCCTCTGCTCTTTCAGTTGTTTCTGTCTCGGTAGCTCTCAGCCTCCTCTCTTACTTCTAATTCAGCTCCCACTCACTGAAAACCTCTCATGCTGATTTTACTTAATACAGGATAATTAAGGGTAGGGATTTTCAGAGGTGCATGCATAAGAGGATGAACTTTTCAAGGTGCAAGCTATTTTTTATGCTTGTTAGAAACAATGTTAAAATAAAGGTGGCTACAAACACTCTAAGGTAGATGCCTTTGAAAAGAGTAAATAATGGGGGCCTTTGTAAGACCCAGCAATGAAACTGTCTTAAAATGTCACCCTCCATACTGTTTGGTTGAAGGGTGGGTTGCTCCACACAATTATTATTCTCTGTGGCTAAAATTGAATAGGTGGAGGAGGACTGAGTAATAACCAAGATACAGTTCACTAATTGCCTAGGTCTGTTAAACTAGCATATTATTAAACAACAAGCTGAGAGTGGTCAGATGCACTGCTATAGTCAGAAAACAAAGTACTTCCTTTACCTGGTTATTTGTGTCACAGACAGCATTGCCATATTCATGTGGCACTTACTATGTTTTTGATTTAGGCTTCCCCATGTTTAATGGAATCTGAGGAATTGCAAATAGCTTCATAAACCATTTCTTACTCTGATGAAACAAAGAAAGAATAATACAAAGAGTAAAAATGCCTTCACATCCTGCTCTCATCAGAGTATTTTGGGAAACATGTAAATACCGAAAACAAATCAGCACCTCGTTCACCCTTCATCAACTGCCTAACAACTTGCAACCAGTTAATTACACACCTTTAAAATACATGTACAGGAGAAATGATTCAGAAAAAAGCTTCTGTAATAAGAAAGGACAGCACAGAAATACTGACTCAATACAGGTAAATTTAAGCCTTTAAATTTGACAGTACTGAAAGAATGTACTTCATGTAATAGTAAGCTAAATGTTATCTGCTTTATGCTAAGCATTTAATAATCATTAATCTACAATGATTGCTTTAAATTTATTTTTTTGGTACTAACCTTTTAACCTCTGCTCTTCATTTAAAAGTGAGAGAAGGATTTACACATTACATAGAAGAATTTAATTCTAAATTGATTAAATATATTGAAGAGTATCAAACAATAAGTAATATTAGGCTGAGTTACTCCCACATTTCTGAATACTTAGGACCCGTGCAGATCAGTAGCTCAGGCTCAGTAAATACAGGAGAACATGGACTTTATACTGATTTTGCAAATATTCTGGACTTGTCAGGTTTTGCTGAGCTTACTTTAGCATTCCTGCAACTGTTTTACTTTGCTTACCTGTAACAACAGTGTTATAATGATCAGGAGGTATTTCTCTAATGCACTGATTGCCACACTGGTGACCAGTGCTAGGCACAAGGACATGAGGAAATGGAATGAAGCTGGATCTCAGGAAGTTCAGATTGGATGTAAGGAAAAGATTCCTCACTGAAAGGAGAGTCAGTCTCTGGAACAGGCTCTCTGGGGAAGTGGTCACAACCACAACCCCGACAGTGCTCAAGGGGCATCTAAACAACTTAGCCACATGCTTTAGATCAGGTGACAACTGGGGAGCTGGACTCAAAGATTTTTATGGGTCCCTTTCAAATTGAGATATTCTATGTCTCTGTGTTTTACTTTTTTGTGATTTTATATAATTTTGGGATGCAACCATAATACATAGTAATAAGCAGTTGGTAGAATGCAATGTTTATGCCCTTATAATACTGCAATGAAGGGGATAACAGTGTTGGAATAACAGGAGTCAGGGGAGGCGTAAGATGACACTGGAAACTTCAGGGTTGTAAACAGGTCACTGTTGGTCAGCTAAAAATACACTGATCTGGGAAATTAGAAAAAGCCAGGTGCAGGGGTAACAAAGCAAACAAACAACTCCCATTACACAGAACCAAACAATCTTAAGACCTGTGGAAAACACTTGAGGGTGAGCAAAACACTAGGGAGGTAAATGTTAGGAAGTTGTTATAAGAATTTTAGCCGTCTATTATAGCCATGGGGTTTTTTTCACCCTTGTAATAGCATTGTTTCCTTTTTTTTTTTGTACTTATTAAATCTGAACTGAAAAAATCTTTCATGAGCCTATCAAGAACTTACCTATGTTGACAACAGACTCTTGACTGCAAATCATGTTTCTTTTCTTCTTTCTTATCCAAAAATATGAGTGTAATAACTGTTCCTTGAGGAATCCAACACAATTAACTTGAGTATAAGATACTGATATATGATTGATATATTTTCTGACCTTCAAAGATTATGCTATTTTCACTAAACCATGATAGGATTTCAGGAATGAATTTCTTGTCTTTTAATTCTTCTCTTTTCCCTGATGGAGAGGTCACTAGAGAGTTTTATGGTCTGTGACTTGCCTGACCAACTGGAAGCAAAATCTACTTTATTCTGACCAGTGTTTGAGTGTGTATGAGGCATAACATGAATAATACGAGATGGCCAAAGGTAGCAAGAGTTAGGTTCCCAGTCATGTAATGAAATGGAGATGTGTTGCATTCTGTGGCATCAGGATCAGGTCCAGGGAGGTCTGGTGACCAGCATGAGACACAACGAGATGGGTTTCTGTTGGCTTAAGTCCAATGATCCATATATTTGGGGCGACACCAATATAGGAACACACTCAGCTTATCTCATAGGCAGAGAACCCTGAACAGGGGCATGGTGGTGGGATTTATAGGGGAAGGGTGGAGTTTTACCATTCTTGGGCTTATCTACCCCAAGGCAGAGGGGTGGGGTCCTCGGGGACTCAAAGCTATTGTTTATCCTGGGCAGGGGGACTCCAGAGATGTGTGATAATACGATACTGAAGATGCAGCTATCATATTTTTTTCCAGTACAATAGCAAGTTTGAGATTTATTGTACTCTTTTGTGCCACACCATTCATCGCTGTCCTTGGGCCACAAGTTCTTCAAGACACATCTGGACTATATGAAGCGTTCATCTGAAATATCCATTAAGCAATCAGACTTTTTGATCTTGTGCCCTTTTTCCACTGCGCCTTCTCTGTGTTCTGAGGCAGTTGGATCCAGTGTTTTCCTCCAAAATACATTCCCTCAGAGCAGTACACTCAACACCACTCAAACATTCATTCCTTTACTATATGGAGGAAGGTAAAAATGTCTTCAATACCCTACAGATAGTTGTAGTTGCAAATATAAGGATTTTAACTCAAAGCAGGTCTTGAATATCTCCCATAGACTTTCTGTGCTCTTAAAATGCAAAATGAAATTGGAGGAAATGTAGCTACATGTGTTTTCAGCTTAAAGCTTACTGTTTGAGAGTCTGTTGAGTCTTTTAAATGGATATGGTAGTGGAAAAGTTTTGTGGATTGCCAAGAATGCTGTAATGGTGCTGTCAGCTGAAAAATAACTGAAGAGGAGGGAAAAAGGGCTTGCTTTTCCTTTATTTCAGTCAGAGATGCATCAAAGCATAGAAGCAGCAAAACATTTTCAGTACCTCCTTATTAGAGTTAAAAGCAAAAACATTGCCATTTACTTTTGGGTACCAATGCAGTTGCAGTGGGAATATTTATTATAAAAGAAAAATAAAATGGTGCAAACATTGGTAATGCATCATTTGCAGCTCAGAACTTTAGTATCAGCTTTGATAAATTTCACTTTATCTGCAACTAAAAAGAAGTAAGAATGGGCATTTCCTGCTAGCTACACCTGATTTCTAAATAAAGATAACTGATAAGCCATGATTTGATCTTGAGAGGTTTATAGCTAAAATCTTTAATCTGGAAAGAGTTTCAGCTCAAGTTTTAGAGGGAATTATTTCATACTGTCAGCTTCAAGTGTGTGGAAACATTGAGGCCCATAGGGTGCTTCTCTAATGTTACAATTAAAAAGACATTATTATGTTCTTCAGCAATATTTGTAAACAATTAGTGAAGGTTTCACAGTAAAATTTTTGCATGAAAATGGAGATGCTGGATAGCAATGGAAAAAATATTCTTAATTTCTACACAATGCACTGATAAGTTACCTGCAGAGTCTTAAAGACAGCACACAATTCAAATGTGTTAAAGAATGCATTAAATAAAGGTATGCATTAAATAAAGGTTAACCCACAACAAAGTTAGTAAGACTTATTTGATTTTAAAGATAATGCTTATTTGAAAATGTGTCAAGGTAAAACGAAAAGTGAAATAGGGTGATGATCACTGGTTTTCTCTGGGTCGCAAATATGTTGGCATCAAGTGATACATATCAAATCATGTATTTGAGAAAACAAAATCACACCAAAGCTAATTAGGGTTTTTTTGCGAACACGTTTTAAGCATGTCCTGGTTTAAAAGACGGGTATCTGCCAAGGAAGGTGAGAACCTCCATGGAACGCAAAATATGAACCTCTCCAAGTCCCCGTCGCACTTCACCCTCAAACGGCCGGGAAACAGGGAGGAGGTGAGCAGGCTTGCAGTGGAAAGACAGCGCTGCATGTGAGTCTCGGAGCCTAACACACAGCAGCAGGGCAGCGGGCAGGGCTCCGGAGGGAGGCACTCCTGGTCCTGGGTTTTGGCACCACTGGCGCGGGCTCTCAGCTCCCGAGTGGCAAGGAAGCGGGAAGCAGGTGAAGCAAACCGGCAGGCTCTGGTCGCAGGGCTGAAGGAAAAAACCAAAACCAAACCAAACACGCCAAGAACAACAACAACAAAACCCCCAACAAAACATACCTTTCCCCCACAAAAAATAAACAAAAAACCAACCAAAACAAAAACCAACCAGCAAAACCCCCCACAGGGCAATAGTATCTCAGGTCGAACCCACTCACTCTGCTGCGCGGCTGCTGCCCCAATTCCCCACTGGAAGGAAGGAGCAGCCCCAGCTCCAACCCCTGCAGGATCCCCGGCCCCATCGCGATATCCCCCGAGCCGTGGCGGGGAAGGGGGCGAGAGGGAAGGCAGCTATGGCAGTGACAATTCCGGGCACAAAATGACTATGGAATAACCCCACCACCAGAGGTAGTTCCTGTGTGTGTGATAATCTGTAATGCATTTTCCCTCCATGGATTTGCCCATTGACTCTTGAGGGTACTTGAACTATATGGGAAAAACTTCCTGCTTCAGACTATACTGGCACCTGCACTTGTTACAGCAAACTGATAAAAACAACTAAACACTGAAGGAAACACAAGCCTTGGTGTACCCATCGGCAGTAGCCAGAAAAACGCAGCCACCATCCATGAAGTCAGTACAATGCAGCCAGCTCTGTATGCAGCAGATGTGGCTGACACCAGTCCCGATCAAATCTGGTGTGCTCTAGGGGAAGTCATCGGCTGAACAAAAATCCTGCCCTTTTGTGTGGGTTTCACTACATGCAAGGTACATACAGACCAGCTTTGTACTGAAATATTAAGAACTCCCAGTATTACATATGAATAGCCAAACAGATTTATTGTTGTCCAATTGCCAAAAAATGGCCACAAAGGTATATTCGAATCTCCATCCTCACTGAAGGAAAACACAGCCACTGCAATGCAGCATCCTCAAGTGTTTGAAGACTCAAATGGTAACTACAGGTGCTGAAATAGGGTCGGACCAAGTACTTTGTTCTGTGCAGGGCCTGTCCTGCTCTGTGTGCGGCACAAGGTGAGCCGGTCAGGCCGCCCGGCCGAGCCGGAGGCGCGGAGCAGCCGCTGCGGCCGCTGCCCCTCACAGCGGCNCGGGCCGGGCCCGAGCTCACGCCAGCACTCGGTGCCGCCTCTGGTCCGCCCCTGCCACCGCCCCCAGGCCGGCGCGTCCCCGGGGCGGGGCCCGCGGAGCCGGCGGAAGCGCCGCTCGTGTAAAGCGCCGCGGCCTGGCTCTTCGCCGTCGGTCGGGTGTGCGATTCCTCCTTTCTTCGCCCTTCAGATTAGCGAGATATCGGTTTCCCAAGGGAAGAGACTGGATTAAAAACAACCGGCAGGGTCAATGGCGAGAAGCGCTGCTGCTCTGTGCAGCCTCCGCCGGTCAGAGGCGGTGCGGCCGGCGGTCGTGCCCTGCTGCCGCTGAAAGGCGGGGTGCTTGAGCGGGGGAACGGGCTTGGAAGCCACTCCGGGTTCTGCTCCCGTTCATTGGCATCGTGTCTGCAGCTGGGACTTGGGCTGTGCACTGCGCTTGGTCCCGGACTGAATGCAGTGCTTAACGTGTTTTTCTGCTTTATTAAACTATCACATCTTGTATTTTGCCCTATGAGGACTAGTGTTAATGGATGTTCTCTGGTGTCCTGATGGAGCTGCTTTCCTGCTACCCCACGTCCTGGACATCTAATAGAAAATTTGTTTTGTTTTGGGTTTTATTTTTTTGTTTGTTTGTTTTTTCTATAATGATATAACTTGTCCTAAAGTGGCTGCTTTCCCACATCTGATGCTTGCCACACAATCTGTTCTTAGTTAAATGCTTCTCCCCATAAAAGCTGCAATGCTTGAAGCTGGAGAGAGTCAGCCAGTTCCTAGGCCTGTCTCTCTGCTGTTCCTACTTTTCTAAATGCAAATTTTCTTGGAAGCCGATAAAAATTGTAGAAAAAGCGGAGCTGAACAGCGAGTGGGCTCTAACTTTTTAGTCTTAATTATCCAGTATTCCATTATAGAAATTTTATTTATTTTTTTTTGTATTACCATTCTTGTTCTGTGGAACTGGAATTCATTGAGCACACCAAGATACCAGAAAAGGCAAACCAGCTTTATATCTCTCTAAATAACTTTCTTGTACCAGCACATTTTTATTTTCTTCTTCTCCCCTAAAAACATATGCCATACATACTTGTTCATTGTTCAGCAAGAAAGAAAATCGATATTGTCAACAAAATATACTAGGAAGACAGAACCTCTTGAGAATTTTCAGGTTCAATGAATAATTTCTCTAGAAAACTTTAGAATTAGACTTTTCCAATATTCAGCTTTGTAACTGAATACATATGCTTTTTGTAAAAAAAAATAAGTTAATATTTTTAAATACTGTATTTGCAAGATTTTCCAGGAGCCTTTCATTTAATTTACTTCTAAAATTACAGGTTCTTTTATTTAACTTGTATGTTGTTACCAAAATAAATTTTCTCCTGGAACCGGTGTTAAATAACTATACACATGGTATAGTAGTGGGTAATATCCAGATCCCTGAAAAGAATATTTTAAGTATGCTAGAAATAATTTTGAGAATCAAATGGTTTCACAGTCAGTGTTTTGATTTTGTGATGAGATCTTTATAAGTTGATTAGGGTGCCAGAGATTTCAGCTGTTTCTGGAAATCTGTATCCTTATGTTTGTTGTTTTGCTTAGTTTTGGGACCTGAGAAACGTACATGGCAGTTAAAGTTATCACAAATCCCAGACTCAAAATCAATACAATGGGGAATGATGTAGTACACTAGGTCCACTCTTAACAAGTCCCACAGTGACCTCTAGAGTTAAAGTATAAAACAGAAGTTGTTGAAATAAAGGATATTGATTTTTTGAAGGCATAATTTTCTGTATTAGTTTATACATTTAGTTTATTACTATCCCCCAGACAGTAGACAGTAAGTAGTTGGTTTATTAGGTTTTATTGCTGGGTTTCATGGGAATGTTCTGTCGGGGAGTCAGTCCCAATTTTTCTGCTTAGGACAAGGCTGCACAAAGCTGCTTTTATAGTAGTTGTGGGAGAACTAGTAATTTTTGCGAAGTATGCTGAAAATTGAAAATACCTTTCAAATAGTAAAAGTATTTTATATTCTTTCTCTTGACATCATTTCTTTATATAGTAATAAATATTATTTTCAGTCATTATTTTATCCTTGTATACTCAGTGCATACTGGCACATTTTAAAGCTTCATACCTGAGAATCTTGTTTCTTCTATTATTTTATTTTTATATAAATATATTTATATAAATATATTTTGACTTTCCATTAGACTAGAATAAACATTCCCATTCCCCATAAAACTTAATACTTCTTAATCCAAAAGCAAAACCTTTTAGAAGAATTAGTTTCTGATTATATTAATGTTTGAAGCTGAGTGTTGTTATTCATATTCTTAGGCTGTTCATTGAATGTTATCTGAATACTTAAAGTTATATATTTTGGTGAAAACGGAATATTCCCTTTTTTGGTTGTTGTTGTTTTTGCTCAAGTTTGGTTCTTGATAACTAAAACTAACATGACAGATCTATGGTGCTTGAAAGAATCCAGAGAGCTGACTAGATGAATGTACAAATTTATTGAAATTCAAAAGTCATGTATTGTTTACTGTAAATATAATTTACAAATTCAGTAAGTTTCAAAGCAACTCTTCACACAGTCTGCTAGTAAGCAAAACATAGCAGCAGCTGGTAGTTGTTTGCAAAGGACACTTAAAATTATTTTAAACAATTAACTTTGGTTGTAGGCATTGAACCTTTAGGCCGAAAGCAACACAGAACTTTCAGTTCTAAGAAGCTGAATGTATGTTATGTTGCTCTCTCGAGTTCCAAAAATTGATGTAATTAGGTATTTTCCTTTATCTACAGTATATATTAATCATCTTTAGTTTCTTTGAAGGTGCAAGAACATAAATAAACCCAAATATTTTAAATTTTATTTAAGAAGAACTGGAACTCTGCCAGTCCACCTGTGTGATAGTACTTGGAAGACATTTCATTACATCTGAAGGTTTAAGTGCTGAGGAAAACTAATTTGTAACAGTTACTAATTTTTTTAACTTTAATTACTTTTCTTGATGCTTGTGTGTATGAAGTGGATAAGTGAATAACTTGTTAGAACTGAGGAATGGCTGATTATTTGCCATCCTGAACTAGTTGTAAATTTGATTGCTGGGAGTAACTTTGGTCTACAGCTGTGTTTTCTCCAGTTTTGCTTATATTTGAAGAGTGAAGTATTTTGTTTGGAAATACAAGATTGTCCATGAGGGTAAAATTTGAAACACAAAATTAATTAAAAAGAATAGGCAATATGAATTTCTTTTCAGTTACAACCAACACGTCAACTAAGCCTTTGTACACGACATAGATCCCAGTGATGGGATATAGTAATATTATATTAAAAGAAGAATCAGTTCCACATTAAACTGATTTTTCCCTGCAGTAATAATTCTGTGGCTGATTATGCTGATGATTGTTGTAGTTTAAGCTTTTCAATTTGGTTTGTGAGCTGAAAGCTCATTATGGTTGATCTGGTTTTGTCTGCTTCTGGGAACTTTTCTGTATGTTACAGCACTGAGAAGATTAGAAAAATGGATTTTTATTGTTATTTTTCTTTATTGTGGTATACTGGAAAAAATTACATATTTCATAAGGCTGGGAACTATTACATGGAAATTGTAGTTGCTTGAATTCAAGCAAAGGCATAAGAAAATGCTACAAAATGGAGTTGAAACGAACAAAATCTGCTACTTTGTATTTGGAACAAGCAAAACATCTGTGTGTCAGAACAAATGACTAATTTAGAGGGAAGAAAAAAGAGCAGAGCATATGTGTGCAGTTGCTGAAACTGCAGGTTAGGTTATGATTTGCTTCTTAAGGAACACAGCAGTCATTTCCATGACCTGAGATATTTCCAAACTCACAATAGAGGAGTGTTCTTTAATGTCTGTATGCTAGGGGATAGAGAGAGAGTAATGTGATGGAGGAATAGGATGAGTGAAACCTATGCAGAGTATAAATACATTACTTGAATATACATGTTACCACTATGGTGGAATAATACCAGGATAGAGTTGGCTTTATTGGAGGATAAATGAAAAGTCCTTCTGGAACTAGATAGGATTTTAAAATGAAAACTTAAATGCACTGATCTGATTATTTTAACTGAAAACTTATGGACTAGTCTATTTTGATTCTTCTGCGGCATTCATCTCCATCATGTCCAAGCCTGTACTTGGATAAATATAAGTTAATTAAATCATCCTGCTAAAAACTCTGCATACTTGTACCCTTACAGTAATCACTGTAATATAAAAGTTATGGAAATGTGCAACTGAAATGGGAAATGAGAGTCAGACTGCATGGCAGTATTTAGCTCTGGGCTTGTATCATGGAAGATTATAGAAAAATAATGTGTTAAAAAGATCATACAAGTTCTTATGCTGAGTGATATCCTGTTAATCATAGTTGTTAAACCAGGTAAAACCTCATCTTCAAGTTAGACCAGTCTTAAAACAAAAGGTTTTGTCTTCAGTTTTATGTTTCATTTGGTACAATAAAATTGAGTTTATTCATGTGTTGTGGTATTTTTTGTTATGAAAGTCTTCTTTATTTTCAAACCATATATCCTGAATTCTCGTGTGATGCCAGTGATTTATAGAAAGATGTATATTTTGATTGACAGAGAAGCTGGTTGTTCCATTGACTTCTTAAACTATGTCTCATTTAGTTACTAATTCCTGAGCAAGATCAAATAGGTCATTTCACACTGATGTAGCAGTCTTGGTGGGGTAGTTGTTTTGCTTATGGGTTGTAATTTCCTCCTTCCTGTTCCCTCAAATGTCTTCTTGTAGAAGCACATCAGGGCCCATTCTATTTCCTTTGCAGATGACTGCTAATGCCTTGTTTTTGCAGCTATTTTTCCTATCATACTTCTGTGGAAAATTTTTAAGTACCCAGGTTTGAAAATACATTTTAACCTGGGGCTTTCTGAATTACTTGATATTTTTCTGCAGGCTGTTTGATAAACAATGTCTGCTAATGTGCAGGCAAGTGTGAGAAAAAATAAACATTTTATACATAGAGAGCTATCTAAATAGCATCTCTGCTCCATATGTTGTAGTACCCACGAGAGACTCATTATAATCCCTGTACCTTTTGTGCACCAAATACTTCAGTCCAGATAATGCTGTGCTCCATCTGCCTTAATCTCTGAGCTGCACAATGTGAAATTCTTAATGCTTTGGCCTGCTGTATGCAAGCATTTTTGATCTTGGATTTTTCTTGTCAATGTTTTCATTTCAAACAAGTTTTCAAGGTTGTTGGTTTGAAGTTTGTCAGTTCTGCTGAATTGTTCTGTGGGTTTTTTTTCCCTAAACCAAGTGTAACTTACAGGTTACACATCTCTAAAATATTTTATTTTTTTTTGTATCTGGTTTTGTTTCTTTTTCTTCCCCCACATCTTTTAAGTGTTGTAATTTGTTGGTCTTATTCAAGGTGTCAAACTGGGCAGAGATCCAGAAATATGTGTTAGGGAAATAATTTTTTTCAGCAAACAATACTTTGCTTGCCTCACTGACATGCATTTAAACCTGTGATCATAAACCAGTTGCTGCACTCACTGTATCTCAGAATTCCACTCCCAAAACATGATGCTTTTAAAATCTACAGATATTTTAGAAATCTCTAAGAGCAGAATTTTGTCTTCAGGTGTGATGGCTATCTTATGTTTTCTTTATAAAAAAACCCACTCCAACAAGGATTTTTTCTTTTAATTTTAAAGGTTGTTTTTGTGTCTGCCCTTTACCATCCTAAATTCTCTCATATGACTGCAGTAAATGCTTATTACTTTTTCCCCTTCTTTTCTCCTACAACCATCAAAGTATAAGAAAAGATAACAGTGCACATTTTAATCCAGCTGTACTTATCAGTTGAGGATTATCCATTGACATGTCCAGTTACTGGTAGAAGGTAATGCTGCAAACTGCTTTTCTGCTGCCTGTGTTCCAGCTCTTCCCCTGGAGCAGTGCATGACAACTTGAAGGCCCTCAGAGGGAACAGTGAGGGGTAACTTCCCATTTACTGGCAGTTGGGTGGTGAACTATATTGGCAACACGTGCATGGCAACACTGTGTGTTATTTGTCTGTGCTTTTTAGAGGGGAAGGCTTATGAAACAAACCTGGCAAAAATGTTTGTTAAGTCAGATGCTGACACGTAGTAACTTACCTATGTGTTGAAAATGTTTCACTATATAAAAGGACTCAAGGTTAAAGTTGGATTGTTTTTAAATAGTTCTCAAATTGTTTGAAACATATGTGCAAATGTTTGCTGTCTTTTGGGAAGAAAGGCTTCTGCTGACTGACTCAGTCTATGTTATGGGAAAAGCTGTCTTTTGCTGTGGGAGGTGGGGAACCAGGAAAAGTTCAGAATGTAGCACATCATTATATACGAAGAATTCATCATTTTGGTGTATAGGGAAGATGAAACCAGTGGGTTGATCAGTTACTGAGAGGAGAGAGGAGGAGAGGAGAAAATTCAGGGCAAGTAGAGAAGTTCTTCAGTACATGAGCTGTTGGTTTTTTTGGCTTTGCAAATTGATTGCTCGTAGGGGTGCAGTTGGTGCTTTTCTGCTTGTGGTGTTTTTATATTGTGCCATCTAATGCTACATGTGTTCAAACCCACAAAAGTAGGACTTTAATTCCCAGTATTGTCCACAGTTGCTTAATACTGCTGGTGTTTCCTTGTCCAAGTGGTGTACTGAGAATGAAACATTTTATCTTAGCAGTTTTAACCTGACTGCTAGATTCTCCATCACTATTAATTAGCTTGTTCTAGGAAGCATATGGTTGGTTTCCTGTGGATTGTCTGACCAATTACTTCTCTTCAGATCCTAGATTTTTCTGTAGATAATATGGGGATTCTGCAAGAAGTTTGTAATAAGATGTGTCCATGGATTTAGTAGAAAGAATGGGATTAATATTCATGTTCTATTATTACTGAAAAAGAGGTTTGACTCTGAGGAAATTTAAGAGAAGTAAAGTTGTTTAATTTCTGAATTTTCAAAAACTATTCTTAAATCAGCCATTTTGTGATGCATGTGTCAGACAATATTTTCCTGCTCAAGTTACTCTAGAGAACATGGTGATTAGATTGGTGGGTAAGGTCTCAAAATGGTGTTTTATGGCTGACATTGCTGTTAGAGTGGAAGTCTGAGATGCCAGATCTCATAGCAGAATAGAGTTCCTGCTGCAAAACTAAAGATGTAAAATTCAAAGTACATAGGTTCAGAGAAGGGTATTAAGGTGTAGGCAATGATATAGTCAGAAGGTAGACAAAACCTTGATTTTTAGAGATTTTAGTGATTTTATTTTTATGTGGCATATTTTCCAAAGGTAAAACTCTGCTGATTGAAGCAATAGTCTCTTTCTAATAACAAGATTCTAATAACAAGTTCTTCAATGATAAGCTGAGAGTAAATCCTTATAGCTTTTGTCTTGAAATAGTGAGGTTTTTGTCCTGTTTCACAACTATTTTAAATTATTTGTAGAAGCGATTGATGCAAATTGAAAATGTTTTCAGGAAATGTTCAGGAAGAAAATGACTGAATTATAAGCAATGTGAAAATGTAAACTTATGAGCAAGTTACAGATGATGAAGTATTTCCACTTAAAAATAATTAAAATCATTTGAAGATGAATGTCAGAAGTAATAGTCTTAGAAGACAGATCTTGTCATTGCACAGATCTATATTATTATTATTATCTATATTATTATCTATAATTAAAGAATTCTAGTGAAGAATATGCAGATGGCTTACTTTGTAGAACAAAGTTTTCTATGAGTTGTATGGTTTTTGAAATTAAGAAGGTCTTTCTGTGACAGAAATACTACCTTCAGTACTTTTTCATCAGAGTGATATCAGTTTATATTCTACATACAAATAGTTCATCACTTCCATGTTTCTGAAAATGCAACAAAGAAAAATGATTTTATTGTGAAATTTTAAATACTTTATAAGGCGATTGAATTAAACTGCATTTATTTATGCTTTTAATTATTTTCACTGAAAAATAACTCTGTGTTCATGAATATAAACACAAGCTGATCTACCAGGGATTCATTTGGTGAAAGCAGCAGTTTAAAAGAGAGTAGTTTAAAAGTCACCTTCAATAGGCGAAGGGCAGCATTTCTTATAATGAAACTGCAGTTATGTAAATTAGGCTTGAGTCTATGCAGCAGTTCCTGGATATTCAGCTTGCTTTTCAGAGGTATGACTAATACAATCAAATAGCTGGTGTTTCAGTGCTCTTTGTAGGTATTTTCCAATTCATGTTCAGTGGTTCAGAGCTAAATAAATAGATGGGAGGTAGTATAATACATAGAGTTGTAGTGGAATCATCCTATGTGTCATTGCATAGCTGCCTTAGTCTGCAAACATTTAACTTTGTGATGGAGTGGTGAACAAGCAGTCATTGTGTTCTGGTGTGTCCCTATGATATATGTGACAATTTGAATTGATTTTACGTTTGCAGTTACCACCAGTGTGGAAATGATTCATTTGTGAAAATATTTAATAAAAAAAAGGTGATCAGTTGCAAATAGCTTTCCTTTCCTTTGCTCCAATCCACCTTTGGGCATGAAAAATTAATAAATACCAGGGAATGGAGAGAAAATTATTTGCAATGCTTCTTTTTTCCAAAATGCATTATTAAATTTTTTCTGGTTGCATCACTTTGCTTCTTACCTGTCAAATTGAGTCATTTTTATCAAGTACTTCTGCTAGCACAGGGTCACAAGAACTGTTCAAATTAGCTACAGGATAAATGTAAAGTATCAAGCTCTGTTCTGTAGAATAGACATTTAATATCTGATGAAGATTTCTGGTTTGTTGGTTTGGTTTCTGTTTTTTCCATTCTCATGTGCACACTTTTTTTTTCACTCTGGATATTGTGAGACTCTAACAGATAATAAATTTATTCTTAATTGTTCCATGTTGAATTGCTACATGTTGATGTTACTTCAAATTTGTTTTATAACAACTTTTCTCCATGTTTTTCAGATTATGGCACAGGCTCAGGGTTTGGGGAAGAGATACATTAAAGCCTTTTTAAAAGGTTTCTTTGTGGCTGTTCCTGTAACTGTGACTTTCCTGGACAGAGTCGCCTGTGTCGCTAGGGTGGAAGGAGCATCAATGCAGGTATTGCTGGAAATATCTTTTGTCTGTCAGGAAATTGAAAGGTGGCTCTCCACTGATAATAGTGAGGTGAAAAAAAATATTTTTCTCAATTATTATTAAATGATATTATAATGTGGAATAGTTTAATTTCTACTTTGTTAAATATTTTGTCATGTAAAAGAAAAGATTTTGAAAACAAAACTTCCCAAAATTCTGGGTCAGTAAAAGGAGAAATATGGAGAAATAGTGATAGATTGTTTTGATATCTTCCTAAACATTTAGAAATATTTGGAGTAATTCCTTTTGTCTCTTGGGATTGAATTAATGACTCACAAACAGGCTTTATTAATTTTTAGTAGCTACATTGTAGTAACTGTATGGCAAAACTGTTTCTTTCATGTTAATGAACATAAATATCTTCCCAGCAATTTTCCTATTGGTGGGAAGAATACTGAAAGTGGCATGAACCTACTGTTATTGCTTATGTTTATCAAGAAACAGGTATCAGTTCACTGTTTTTACTTTGGTTATTTAGAATGTTTATACAGCATAAGCAAGTAAATATAAATAGGATGTGTAACATTTAGATGATACATAAATACTCATGAACATGATTTTGTTTTCACTGTTTGTTTGGTGTTGAAAAAGCTATATTTTAATGGAGATAGAAAATTTCCATATTGTTTCTTTATGTTTTAAATCATATGCACTGCACATTGGTATGTATCACCACTGATAACTATGATGTATTTTGTTCCAATGTTGCAACATTCCAATTAGCAGGGAGTAAGGATTTGATTCTTGGATGTCAAGCTCTCTTTTCTGATTGTCTTGATAAGCTCAGAAACTTGAAGAGAGATTCACAGCAATCAAGACCAGCTGCTAGAGTTTGAATTATGCAGAATTTACACATGGACTAGAAAACTTAGGCTTGATCCTGTACTTGGCTGATTTATGTTTAATGTTCTAAAAAGCATATGTTGGGGAGGCGGGGATGGCAAGGTGACATTGTGTCCTTTGTGGCAGTCTATAATCTGATGTTTAAACTCTGTCAAGAAATTTCAGCAGGCAACTCTCTCCATCAAGAACAGGGATGAAAGTAAAATCATCTTACTCCAGTAATTCTACAATCCACTGCCAAAAGATAGGTATAATATAAGTCATCGTTGCCCTTTTCACAGATGTTATTCTGAATATCATTGATGGCCAGTGAAAGAGGAGAATCTCAGGGCTTACAGTACCAGAGCCAGAAATTTGCACTAAAAAGGAGAGGAAGAGAAAACTGTAGAAAAACAGTTTTGTTATCTTTTTACTGTCTTCAGACAGGAGAAATTCAAATATATAGCACAAAATCTAGAGAAGTAAAAAATCAGACAGATGAGTACAACTCCCCTGTTTTCTGTCTTCCCATTGTTTTTGCCTCTGTTGCAGGTTTAGAGCCACATGGAGCATCCAAGATGCAGATCAATATTAGATTTTCTAGTTTTGGCTTTCTGCCTTTGTTTGTTTCTGTTTATTAGGGTTTTTTGCTACTAGTGAGTGTGACCTGAGCATTTAAATTTTGAGGTGCTGTGGTTTTTGTTTTTGCATACTGCATTACCATTCATTGTTTGATCTTTTCTGCCTCTGATGTAGTATTCTGTTTGACACCTATTATTCCTTAATCGTTTTGCTTCAGTAGCTGGAAAGAAATTTCTTAGGTTTTCCTCTCCACAAATCTGTTGTGCCCCTCTGGTTAATACCTCAAATTTATGTTTTCTTTGAAGTCAGTCCCAAGTGTTTGAGAGTGCTCTGGTATTGTTGCTTCTCTACTCACTTGAAGAGCATGTAGTTGACTGTGGTTTATCCATGGAAGATTTGAAAAACACTAGTTATTTGCTTAGATTTATTCAACCTGACAAAGGGAAAGCAATATATGTTCACTGGATTATTAAAATGGAAGCTTTTCCCTTGCTGTATCTGTTAACTAAACATTCCCTCGGTTGATTAAAAAATGGATAGCTTGAAAGCTGACATTTATAATTTTAATGACAGCTCGGTGTCTGTATAACTCTCTGTTTTTTTCTGAAACATGAACTGAAATAGAGGTTTGTTTTAAACTTCTATGCATATGGCCATTTTTCAGATTGAAAAAAAGTCCTAGTGCTTTTAATAAGATGTTAATTTCATTGCCAAGATTTATTAGACATCTAAGCGAGTCTGACAGGGACACAATTATAAGGAATATCTAAGAGTAGCTTGAAGGAGTACTGGTCATGTTGCAATTCTATCTGTTAACTGTGTTCTTTGGAGAGTGATCTATGTCAAATATATCTGAAAGCCATAGGTATGAGGAAGATTGAAATTTAGTCAGTTTGTAGTCAGATTGATCCCTTTGGTCACATGCTTCCAGTGATAGCTTATTGTCTCAAATTGATATAATGGTAAGATTCCCAGGAATTTGTTTGTAATAGACCCCTAAAATGTCTAGCTGGCTTTGTGTACTTGTAATTCTGGCTCCTGCTGAGCCTGAAATTAAAAGTTTTGACAAGAAGCAAGAAATAAATTTCTCTGTGTCATGCTTGCTCTCCTGCTCTTGTTCTCTGCTCTGCACTCCCCCCCTACACTTTCTCCTCTGCTGTGCACTCTCCCCCTACACTTTCTCCTTTTGTTCTGGACCAGCCTTACTGCTGCTTTGTAGTTACTGAAGATTGGAAAACTTTTTGACACCTTGGCAAACATATGATAAAGCTTCTAATGAAAATACAAATTTTCTGATGCAATCAATTAAGGCAGACTTCATGCATTCTACTGTCTCAAGCTGATTTTGTAATTTTCAGTGCTTTCAGCCCCTTGTTGTAATTTCAATTCTGCTGACTTCAGTGTATATGTGTATTAATTCTAACCTAAAGGGAGTAACAGTGAACTATTGCAGTTAAGAATTTTAACAGTTTTAATTGTTTCATTACCTTCTTTTATTTCCAGATTTGCCAGGTTTTTTAATCATCACATGAGGTAGTTTTGTTGCTTAGGATTTTAGATTGATGTGCTCATCTAGCATTCTACTAATACTGGGTTTCTTGTGAGTTGTGATCTGTTTACATTAAATATAAGTGCCACAAATAACTGGTAATAAGATTTCTTAATTTCCTGTTTTGGATTTTTTTTGTGTATGACTTTTTGTAGTGCAGGCTGTATACTTTTAAATGTTTAAATATGGACATCTTGATATTAATTTATGTTATTTTTTATTGAGTTTCATTGCTTGTCTGGTATTACAAACTCTTCATACATCAAGATGTGGAAAAGGAACCCCTCATGGATATATACATTTGTTAATTCATGAAATCAAATGGATTCTTTTCAAGTGGGATAGATATCAGCATATGTGCAGCTTTATATGCAAGTTCTACTGCAAACAGTTCAATACCAAGGATTATAGGAGTGGCCTGTCCAGCAACCTCTGATGAAGCACTCATGTTTCTGCAGTAAACATTATTGAATGTTCTATTCCATTATGCATATTAGCAGTTGTAATTATTCTGTGGCAGTTTCTCCTAACTTTATTATTAGGATTACTGTACCTAAGCCTGTAAGCTCATGTGAATATTCTTTGTGTTCCCCAAGCTACAAGCAAATAAGTTGTGACCTTCACTAGCAGCATAACAACTATCAAGTTAATCATTATTTATAGCAAAAGGGCATGTTTTTACCCTCCTACTTATGGAACCTCATGTCCTATGAGGCTTCATCATATGGCTGGGGATCTCAATTTGCATGCTTTTAGCATTAGATTAGTTAGTAATTGGAAAGAGTAATGTTTTGTAGCTTCTGCACCATAGTTTAAATTAAGACCTGTGTGCCTCATTTGTAGCAGGTTTTTATGCTAAAAACTTGAGCAAAGAAGTTATAATGCTTCAGACTAGAAGGAAGAAGCCTCTGTGTCATTCTGTTTCTTATGGAAAGCCTTTGTGATGCTATTTGTTGACTCCCTTTGCAGAAGCTGTATTTTGATTTTGCTGGACCTGAAACCTTACTACTAGTTAAAACATCATGAGGAATAAGTTGTATTGTTTCTATACTTGTTTGTGGTGGAATCTCAGTTTGTGTTATTTACAATGGAGAAAGGCTTGCTGAAGGATTTAGCCTTTCATTTTTTAAATAGACAATAGTGCTTGTTGAGGGAAATGAATAGTTGTCTCCCAGTTTTCCTTAAGTTTCTTCTAACAAAATAGTATTATTGTCTGCACGATTGTCAGATTTTTTTGTGAGAGAGAAGCAAAAAATCCTGCACTGCTGTGTTTTTCTCAAACACAATTCTAATGTACAAAATGAGTTGGATATTCACTCTGCATGTCAAAATGAGGTCAGGTATTCTTAAAAATGCATTTAGAGTGCTTTAAGTTAAAAAAACTGCAATATCTAAATGTGTTTAAATTCTAAGGTATTTCCTTTGTTTAAATTCAGAAAAAAAATAGGAGTCAACCAGGATAATGCAACTAGGGCAATACTATAACTACCTCACTTTTTTCTCTGTAGCATGTTGTTGATGTAAGTTTATTTGATAAAAGAAGTGTATAAACACTCATTTAGATATTTTCTAAGCTGAGAGATACACTATATTTTGGAACAATGGTTTTAAGGTTTCTGTTTGTTTCATCCTTCACTTTTGGCCTTTTAAGGCAGATACATTTTAGTGCTAGGGAGTTTACTTTGTGAGAATGTCATATGTATCCTGCTTTGTAAGACTGGCCTTTGCCTTGGTGTTGTAAGCTTCTGGTCCTTATGTTCTTGCATTTGGCAAAGTGAGTATGATTGAATTGTTTGTGAATTTGTATGTAAGTCACTTGTATTTGTAAATATTTGATCCTTTGGTGGAAAATGCTGTAAAGGTGATAAATCTGGAAATCCTGATTAAAAACTAATAATCAAATAACTGCTAATTAGCTCCTGGTGTTCATTTATTTGGTTCTTGCAGTGCATTGAGTCAAGTAAATAAATCAGCAATGAGTATTAATATATTTTTAGCTTAGACTCGGATCAAATCTTTATGAATGTTAAAGTGATCTGCTTTGATTCCCTGGTTTACCTAACTAGAAACTTGCCTGTAGTCCAAAATGTATCTAGTCTCGTTTGCTCTTCAACTAAATGTATTATGTCATATCCCTCCCTCTCTCCCTACCATGTGTATTCTTTTGTCTTATCATAGTGCTTACTGTTCATGTGAATTATACCTACTGAGGACTCTACCACATGACTTCCTCTTGCACCTTGAAAAACTAATTTTTCATAGGTCCCACTTGAAGTATGTCTTTGTTGACCAATCAGTCTGTTTAGCAATGATGAAGAAACTGTAGTAATGAGAAATCAGCACTTCTAAATTGCTTTTGAAGCTAAAAATAAATACTAAATAACCATTTAATCTGAGAGCAAAGTTTGCTGAATAACAAACAATATAATGAAATTCAGCACTGTAATTACTAGGGTTGAGAAGAGTTAATTTTCAGTGTTGGTTTACTCACTCATTGAAGGTACCATCAGTCTGGAGAAGAGAGTATCATCAGTGAAAGTCCAGTGGTTTATGTGATGGTTCCAGTTATAGTGAAATGCCTTTTCTACAACAACAACAGCAACAGCAAATTTTTTAGCTAATATTGCAGTTATTATAAAAAGGAGGGGTAGCCTAGTTTCAACACTATGTGCTCTGTTACATATATCACCTAGCTCTAGAATCGACATGAGTGGTTATCTCTTGGCCAACTTGGGAGATACTGCAATTGTATTTGGAGACTCTTAAAATGCTTTCTGAGAAATAAGTTCATAGTTAACTTCAGTCTGGAATACTCTTAAATAATTTCTGTCTAATAAAAGGAGTCTCTGTTTTATAGTAAGCCTTACAAACATAAATAAAGACAGTGCTGTGATGGGTTTCTTCCTTCTTCTGTCCTTTCCCAAGAGTTAGTTAAGCCAGCATTGATCAGGTACCCTGGTTTTGTATCATATCACACAAAATAATTTTGGGGGATTTGATGTATCTCCTAATTATGCATTAATTACTTGGTTTTTTAGATTCATGCCTTTTTCTGTTCTGTTATGGAAGGCCCACATTTATTGCCAGTGTCAGTGTGTGCTCTAGGTATATGGCTTGTTTTTCCCCTTTGCAAAGGATTTATGCTTTTATAAATAGTAAGATGCCTGGAAAAAGCTTGTTTGCTTGTTTGTTTTTTTTCCTGGGAATTAGTGTACTTGGTTCTCCTTTGATTTTAATATTAAATGATAAGTAGTAACAACAATCCCTTCTTTTCATCAGGCTTGCTGTAAGTATGTAGTCTATATAATCTGATTTGAATGCAGGAGTAGATTGAAAGATGTGAACTAGAGTTTGTCATAAATTTATGATATTTCACGTGTCATTTAATAAATAAATGTATTTCCTGTAATACAACAGATTCTTTGTCTTTTACAGTAAGTGGGTATGTTTTTACCAATTTTAATGGGTTTCACCTGTTGATGGAAAGAGAATTAGGCAGAAGATTGATAAAGAAAATGTAGATCTAAATGTAGATATATTTTTCTTTCCTTCTCTCAGCCGTCTTTGAATCCTGGGGGAAGACAAGCATCTGATGTAGTACTCTTAAACCACTGGAGCATTAGAAATTATGATGTACAGCGTGGGGACATTGTGTCACTGGTGTAAGTAATTTTGCATACATTTCAATACATGCTTATGTAGATGTTGAACCATCGGTGTTTCATCTACAGTAATGTACATGAGCAAGGAACATAACATTTTTAATAATACAATATTGTTATTTCTGTCATCTGTTTTCAAAACTCTGATGTTCAAAGAATGCATTACCAAATTCTTGAAAGGAATGTAATGCAAGATATCACGTGACACAGTGTGTATGTGTACCAAAACTGCCAAGAACAGAGTTGTGAGGTAGAAAATAGATAAAACATTATGTGGTTTAAAGGAGTATAGTTTTAAGTTGCTTGGCTATGTACTTATAAGAAAAATTTTCCATATCAACTAATATTGTATGTTTTTCTTCCTGATGAATATATTTAGTGAATAAAATTTTAGATAAGATCACAAGAATTCAGCCACCTACATAAAGGACAAAAG
Source organism: Anthoscopus minutus (assembly GCA_013399455.1). Classification (NCBI taxonomy): domain Eukaryota; kingdom Metazoa; phylum Chordata; class Aves; order Passeriformes; family Paridae; genus Anthoscopus; species Anthoscopus minutus. Next base: position 48,119 of record VWYI01014330.1, on the reverse strand, counting down.
GGGAAAAAATTATAATTTTGCATTTAAAATTGTGAGGTCTGTGTATCAAGCCAAAAGGTGGCAGTGTTTTGCTATTGAAAATGGTCAAGACTAAGAGAGGACAGAAACTCCATTTCAGCCTTAATATAATATAGAAATAGAATGTCAAAGTGCTCATAACTGATGCAAGGATATAATACATACTCATATTATATGCTTGGAGAGTTTAAACTTAAGGTTTTAGTTTTGTAAGTGAGATGCACAATATGTAGATTGTAACAGAAATGGGTTTGGAAGCCCTATTATCTCCCTGCCTTTTTTCATATATCTTTTCTAATTGTCCCATTTTTTTGCCTACCTCTTCACTGTAGTGGTACTTTGTAAGACAATTTTCACTACCAGCTCTTAAAACCAACTCTCTCATGTATTCTTCTTTTGCTAGACACTTAAAATTTGCACTGTGATCTGTCTCATTTTCTGTCATGTAAAGTTTTCTGTAAATAGTCCAGCTACAAATATGAATTTGTTCATGTTTGCTACAGATAATATTGCAAAAGGACTCCAATTTCAGGTCATTTAATGATTGCTGTAAAATGTGGTTCTGCCTGTGTGTGCATCTCTCTGCCCAAGTCATGCTCTGGTGATTGTTTAAAAGAGTCAGTATAACTGATTAGTTACATGCTGTAACTTTTGAACTCACAATTTTAAATTGATTCAGAACTAAGCAAAATGTTATCATTCTTAACTTGATCACTTGCTTGAGTGCTTAATTTAGGTGCTGTTATATTACTGGGACTTAATACATTGAAAATCAAAACAGGAATAATTTTAAAATAAATGGAATAATTTCTGTTTTTCTGTGTTTCAGAATTCTACCTTTTCATCTCTTAAATGGATTTAAAAAAACAGTGTGTTATATTTTTAGTTTTGGAAATGCATTTACTTGTCTTCAAAGAGAAAAATATATTCATGTAGCGCATGAGGTCGTCTTTCAAAGAGGAATGCATGCTTTTGCCAGGCAGACCTTAATTTTTCAAGAACTTTTGTGTTGAAACAGGCATCTATTTTGTAAGATCTTAGCTGAGGTAGATCTCAAGAGTTGTGTAGAACTTCATCAGATATTGTAGAGTGAGTTATAAGATACGTAGTGTTCTCTCAGCTGGTTTTACTCTACAAAGTTTAAGTGCCAGCAGCATTGTAGCTGGAGTTGTGTGCATCACAGTGGGGGTTGTACAGCTTATGCATTTCCCTGGGAATACATGCTGCAGCTGCACTTGCCAATACTTACAGAGATAGTGCTCTTCTACTGCAGATTAAGGGATATTGTTGCCAACTTTACCTGTATGTAATTTGTTTTTTACTGTGTACAAATATAGGCATTGTTGTAAAAGATGTTGCCAAAGAGTAATTTCCAGGTCTAGAATTCATTTTGGTTGCCTTTATGGAAAACCTTTTGTCCTGATTGTATAATCATACTATCTTTTTATTCCAAAATTCCTGTCTAATGTACAAAAAAGTTGGTGCTTAGATTTTCAAAGGATGAAAAGCTAAGATTGTAAGTATTCACAGGCTTTAATTTTAACCTTAAGGTCAAAAATCAGAGGTTAATTTAAAGGTTGTGCTATGACTGTAATAGAGAGGACACCTTCTCCAGTGTTTGACTGAGAGCAGGAACTTACGTGCTGGATAGGTTGCCAGGTGTCCCTCCATTGTTAATTTAGAATGTGTTCATATGTGTCAAAAAAACCAGCTATGCTAAATTAATGAGGGGAAAAAAAAGAGAACCATGCTGTTTGTTCTGTGCATTCTGAATGGTAATATGCTTTTAAAAGTATAAACTATAATAGCTAAATGTGCAGTATGTTTAAAAACATGTTTTTAAAGGTCAGCTATAAAAATAAGGAAATAAGTGTTGTTTATTTTGTCAGCTTCTTTTGAGTTCTCATATAGGAGCATAATTGCTTTAAATACAAACCCATCTTTCTACATAGAAAATTCCTTGCCATTAAAGAAACCCCAACTCATACTTCTTGTCTCCTATCCTTATCCTTATGGGGGACATTAAGTGGCTTCTGTCACTGCTTCTGACTGTAAGATTATACTCAGACTTTGAGTAAACTCCTTTATTTTGAGGAAACTGCTAAGCATTTACGTGAGCTTGATCTTTGAAAAATCCAGTGCAGATCATCATTCTGGAGGAAGAATCAAAGTACTGTGTTTGAGGATGTTTCTGCAGCTGTGTCCCTCAGTGGCATCTGTTCAGAAATGAGAACTGGAAAAGATAATTGCAATGATGATTTTATGTGATGGTTCAACAAGTTTCAGCCTATCCACACAAATCTGAATAATGCAATTTTTAAAGGAATGTAGTCTTGTTTAGTTGATGAAAACAAAAGAGTTCTCAAATGGTGCAAACTGAATATATGCTTTTCATAGAAGATCACTAATTAGAATTTCATTATTGAGACTAGCTTAGTAAAATAAATATCAGTAAGAAGGTACTTACTGAAGGAACTGCCTTGAATTTGAATTAGTTGTAATTAAGAAAAGATTTTCTACTAAATTCTGATAGATACAACATGAATGGGTATGTAATGGTACTTGCATCACATTTAAGAAAGCTTCTTTCTGACTAAAATACTGGACAACCTTTTACAAATACCTCTGGTTGGCCTTCTTAAGTCTTCCAATTTCTGTTCTATTTTTGTTTGTACTTAGGTCTCTGTACCAAGTCATCTGTCTTCTGGCAGGTAGGACACTGCAAAGGAGGTTGTGCTGACACAGAAGCTAAATAATCACTTTAGTTTCTGTGCCTCAGTGACCTCAGAAAATCTTTTCCCATTCTGTTCTTTCAGCTGGGAAAAAAAACCCAACCCGAGCCTCTCATGTATTTTCTTGATAAAAATCAAATACATAGTTCTACTTTTATTATCTGTGTTACAATCTATTCTTAGTGTGTGTATAATACTATATATAAAGTGTGTTAGTACTGTTGGTGGAAAAAAGCCTTGCATCTTCTATTTATAAAGTAAAATCCTTTTTCTAAGGAAGCTTTTCAGATACTGTGCATTATCTATCCTTGGTTTTATTATGAAGTGCTCAGGATGGGTTTAATGGGCAGTTATTACATTCCTGTGGAAACTGAGCAGTTGTGGAGGAAAGAAGTTGTTGCAGTTAAAATTATGGTTGTTACATTTAAAGTCTATGGATATGACTAGGAAGTTGACAAGATTTGATTGCAAGATCACTGCTGGAAAGAGTCTGGCTAGACTCTTTAGGCCAAAAAGTCACATAAATGAATGTTATAGCTTACAGATAGTTTAGTGGTTAAATTGCAAGTTGGAGATTTAAAAATAACTATATTTATTTTTAAAAAGGTAGTGATAGGGAAGTAAGATAACCTTTGCTGTTTGTGAAAGAGGTATTGATTGATTGATTGATTGATTGAGAAGTCTACAGTAGTGTTGTAAGTAGTGCTGTGACAACTTCATATTCTGATTGATTTTGATTTTATTAGCCCTGCTATTGAATTAAGTATTTGCTGTTGAATTAAGAAACAAATTAATAATTTTGATGCTACTGAATTGGTACTGTATATACTGATAAGTATATTCATTTATCTGTATTTACACCAGAATAACTGTGAGTTATAGTAGTGTTGCAACTCAGCCAGATTAGGATGTAAATAATAAAAACAAGTTAATTTGAAGTTACACAAAAATATATGTATGTCTGATTCTCTGGAAAGTGAGAAAGAGGTGAGAAAAACGGGTTATATTGTAATCTTCAAATTGTAGGATGATCAGGTGTTGGCAGCTAATTGATACAGAGCCCTTAAGGGGGCCCTCTGTTCTGCATTTGGAAGACTGTTAACGGTAATTTTCAATCTCAAAATTAACTGATTTATTAATTAAATTTAATTATTTTTACTTCACCTTTTAATGATCAGGCAAATGAAGAAGAGGAAAAAAACCATTTTAGCAAATGACATAATTTTTACTTTTTCAATAGAAATTAAAAAAAGATGGCGCTGCACAGAATAGTTTTTATACTCTTCTAGATGATGGGTAGCCACAGTATGTTGGAGATCCTGGGGCTGAGTGGACAGGTGCTTGGAATGTTGCAGAAGTTGCAGTGGTGATTTGGTTGGCTGGAAAGCTGTCTGTAACTCTGCCTTACAGTAGGATGGCTGATTTCCCTGTGAAGGTCATGTTGAGTAAAGGGAGTTTGAAACCTACCTTGGTTTAGAAAAGTGTCACTTTTACCTTTTGAAATAGTTACTGTTTAAATGCTAGGAATATGCTTTTCTGTAGCAGAATCTGCTGCCATGTACTTACAGAAAGGTAACAGTGTATGTTTCCTGACCGGTTTTTCCTTGAACCTTAAGAAACTTTGACAACTTTTATAGGAAAATATTTGATACCTTTTTTCCTCAGTACATTTCCAACTGCTGAGAAGTAATTAATGGCTATTTATGACTGGCATTGCTTGTAGGTACTTGGAAATAGGAAAGGTTTTACAAGTCAGTAAAATAAGCTACACAATCTCATTGCTAGAAGTGGCAGACAATATGATTGCTTCAGCAACTAATGTGAAATTCCAGAGCTCATCCTCAGTAGGGCATTCTGATTAGATACCTCCTTCTTATATAAATTAAGACTGAAAATCTGTGATGATATAGAATAAAAAAATTAATGGGTATTCATGTGGCTATTCTTGCACTTTAGGTCAAGTGTATTTTTGGTTATGATAAATATAGATGGACCATAATTTTTAAATGCATGCTTTAAATACATGCTTTGTTTAATCTCCTGATCAAATACCTTGACAATTTAGAGGATTGTTAAACTGATAATTTGTTGAAAGTTATTTCCTTCCCTTGAAAGTAAAGCCAATGTTCTAACTATGATTCCTAGAGAACAAATGAAAGTATTTCATGTGATATTCCACTGCACTTGTGAAATGCTGAGTGCTGAATTAATGAAATATTAGATTGAGTTTAAGATAAACTCACTATTTAAGTCTTTACCTTTCATGTTGCTTTACTTGATTTGTGAATATAACACATTTTGGACCTAAAGATGCTGTATCACCTATTACGAAGAAGTTGTTCTATACTTATGAAGAGAGGGAGTAATGAATTTATTTTTGGTTTTTTCGTAGAATAATTCTGGAAATCATATTACTCTTTCTTTTCCATATTGGAAACCATTATCTTTCAAAGAGATCCAGTTCCTTTCACATCAAGGCTTTCATATTCCAATGTGAAGTTCTGCTACCTGCAGTAGTATGAAAGCTCTAGCAAAGAATAAATGGAGAATGTTACAGTATGATTCAGCAAGTCTTGAATCCTAGAATACAGTAATTTTTCTTAAGAGATGATGTCTGATTATTTACACTTTTAAGTTCTGGATGTAAGTAATTAACCAAATGAAATTGGTTCTTTGTATGCAAAAAGATACCTAAATACATTTTATCCAATTTCTTTTTTTGGCAGTTAGCCTGCTTTCATTTTGTGTACAATTTGGGAAATACTGAGATGATTTTTTTTTTACAGGATATTTCAAACATTGTGTTCTCGGACAAATTATAGATTAAATATTGCCACAGCTGACTTTGTATCTTTCAGTAATAACTTCCCCTAAGGCAGTTTAGTCAGTTGTATTATGAGCAACCATAAATATTAACTACAGAATGTTTCTTCTAGGAACCTTTCAATTAACTACACATATGCTGACAAAGTGAATTTTGCTTACACATGAAAAATATTTATTTCCAATCTAATTGGTGAAGTTGTAAGGAAAAACATGGGTCTTGACCTATGCTGAGTATTTTGTGGACATGAATATTTTTGCATGTAATAAGCAGTCTTGGCCTTGTTTTCTGTTTTTTCAACCTGTTAGTAAAGGCAAAAGCAAGGGAATGGCAAATTATCAGGTTTAAAATTATAATTAACCTTATCATCACAGAATTTTCTAGGGAAATTATATTGATGAAAGTAATATTAGTTTTTTATGCGCAATCAGCTGTTCCTGAAAACTGCAATTGAACAACATTTAGCTTTAAAAACATGCATATATCTTTGTATTTGGGGCTTCATTGTTATTGTCAACTGTCTAGCTGATGATTAGCTACAGATAACCATCCTTCTCAAGGATACACAGTAGAGATAGGGGCCACAAATGCAGCAAGGGGCATTCTGACTATACACATGGGAAAAAATATAAGCAGAATTAGAATCACCAAGTCATTAGCTAGAGAGGCTATGAAACCTCCAGCCTTAATTGAAACTGGTCTAGCAAAAACCCAAACATCCTCATCTGCCTTTCCAGTTGCAACTGTTTTAGCCGTAAGCTGAAGTAGATGACTTTCAGAGATACCTTCTAACCTGAATTATTCTGTTTCTTTACATCAAATGGAATTTCAGCAATGGAACTTTTAAGATGTGAGGCATAATAGTGATACACTACCAAGGTTAACTGTTGCATTTCGGCCTTCATGATGCCAGGACCGGACTGGCCAGAAAGTGTGGCTGAATAAAGCAGGGGTGGGAACAACAAGGGTCTGTGAAAAACAAAGAACTCCAATAACGAAGAAAACAACAACGGGGCAGAACACATGCACTGTATGGAAGAGAGCCTTGAAGACATAGAAAACAGGGTGGACAGGAACTCAAATAGGTTAGGTATGGGGCAGAGTTTAAGGTAAGGGTCCAATCATAAACTGAGATTAGGAATATGGAAATTACTGTGGCAAATTACAACAAATAAGGGGGACAGAACTGGGGAACATTCTAGTAATGTTAACATAACATTTGCATAACCACACCCTTTTTCTCACCATAACTTAAATAGATGTTTCCCATCCTAACATCCCTTACCCATGGCCTGAGATTGAAGCTCCATGCATATGCAGGTGGAGCTAGACTATGGTTCAAACCACCCAGGCCCATTCCAACAGTTAACATTAATAATTAACCTTTACAATAAGCACTATGATGTTTTTGATTTGTTTTATAGCATGGAATTGGAGTTTCTAAAAACCTCTTGTTCTGTATATGTGGTCATTATATTTGTCTTACAACTGCTTCTAAAAGACCCAGCCATGCATTGAAAACTTATTTTGTTAATAGCTGACCAATTCAAAGATTGCATTTGGATTTTATAACTAGACTGTAAATTCTCTGAAGGAGAAACAATGAGTAGGTTCAGGCAGATGTGTGTGGTGCGGCAAACAGTGGAGTGTGTGGCAGTTGAAAGCAGACATCCAAAGATTGGGACATGTTTAACATACTATAGTAAAGGGAAATGCTTTGCCAATATATGAGGACAGTGGTTCCCTGTCCTCAGGAACCACTGAAAGTGAAAAGTTGAGCCTGCTAAAGTACACAAGCAGTTGTTAGAGAAACATGTGTTAGGAATAAAAGGCACCTAAAATGAAAGCAAAAAAAATTAATGTGATAGAACACTGGAAGCGAAGACCCAGGTTACCTACAAATTTTCATGTCACGTCTGTAATTTAATGACTTCATGTAGGAAGAATCGACAAAAATCTTTTTCATTTATTTCATAAATAGAATTTAAATTGATTTGAACTTGACCCATGTCTTCTGGCAGTATGGAGCAGAACACTCTAGCCAGCCTATTCTCTTGCCACTCAGCTCTGATTTTCCCTGCTATTGTAGGCATCTTTTTTATTGCTACAGTTCTGAGAAGTAAAAAATTAGTATATAAGCAAGATTTTGGACTAGGGAAGGGAAAAGGTAGGAGTAAAAGCTTAAAATTATTGCTCTCATAAACTCATCATCCATAGCATAATGCCGTTTAGGGTTTCAGTAATTAGTAATGTATATCTTAAGGCAAAAAGAGATAGCTAGTGAGCATATTTCTTGTGTTATGTGTTGTTTTATATGTTTGCTTTAAGGGATAAATTAGTGGCATTCTTAGAACAGTAACTTTGATGTTTCCAGAACTAGGGCAACTGTAATGAGAGAAGTGTGGTCTTGCCATATAAAGGGAAGTATGTTGTCAGCAAGCATAGGATAATAGCATCCTGTACACCCAGAAGGCCTGCTGTGATGTTTGCGTCTGCATAAGATCCTCTTCGCCCTCAGAACAGGCTATTTTTAAACTGGTACTGAGTTTGACCTTAGTAAAGAAATACTGTTGGAAGATTGTTAAATGTGTGATCATGCACAGTGTGTTCCTCAGTTCTATAGGATGCTGACAATAGTATTTTTTCCACAGAAAATTTGTTTTAGTTTGTAGTTTACTTGAGTTTAAAATCTTACCTATTTAACATTACCAGGGAAAACCTGATTACAAATTATTTTCTGTATCTGTAATTGATATAGCTTACCTGAATCTGTAAGACAGAATCAGAGACTTAAATTCATTGTTCCATGCAGCTTATGATGAGACAGTGTCACATTTCTGATTAAAATAGTAATAGCTTCCATAGACTTTGTTGTTAACTACATTTTCCTCACTGTGAGTGGTGATATTGTAAAACTTGTAAAGAATATTAATTGTTCCAGGTCAATACTACTACTACTGCTTCATAGGAACAGCATGCACACCTTTGATAACTGAAGGAGAATGTTTGTATAGTTGACACACATTTATTGTAACATCTTTTAAATACCTTGCAATGCCAGGAAATTTTAAGAGCAATCTTTCATGGGCCTCCTGTAACCTTCTAAGACCCTTATGTTAACTTATGATATCTAGAGACAGGTTTTAAAACTGATAATGATGGGAAAGTGAAATATTGGAGTGATTCCTTACTGGGAGAAATTTATGATGAACTAACATTTAGTTAAATAATAATAAACCTGACTTAGCAAAAAGGCCTTAAAATGTCTGAACCAAAATTTACCAGAAAAAAGTGCATCTTAATATCTGAAACTTTTTCTAGACACTTTTTAGCTTATATAATTGAGCATGTTCGTATAGAATGTTTTCTCCTGTGTATTTCCCTCTTTGCCTATCCTTTTTGAGAAATTATCTCAGGGAATATCTGTTTGTTATGTATATCTTAATTAGCTCTTAACTGTAGTTAGTGAACAGCTATAGCATAATGTAACTCTCTAATATGTGTGTGATTGAACTGATACATTTGAAAATACTTAAAGCTTGCAAAGACTCTTAACAGTTGTGCTTCACGTTTCAACGTTGTGACTATATGAGAGACAGCTCAGCAAGGTTTTCCAGCTCACAGAATTTGCTAATGCATCAGCAGTGAACCACCAAGGGAAATTTAGATTTGAAGGGACTCTTCATATGCTGATTTGTAAAAGCCCTCCTGGGCTATTCTAGAAATTTCTGCCAGCAACTACATTTAGCTCTTTGTGGCTTGTTTCAGTTCCTGTGTGCAGCTGTATATACTATTTACTGAAGCTTGTGAGATGAAGGGGGAGATGTTGCTGTGTGTTTTTGTTCATTGTACTTGGTTCCATTACCCTCTGTATTGTTAAGTACCTCCCCCACCTTATGTTGTTGGTTACACCCTAAGTTGTATCCTCCCCTATGCTGCCTATCATTGTAACCCAGCTCCTTGTTCCAGCGCCTTCCCTATCCATCATTGTAAATCCTGCCTCTTTAGTCAGAAAGTTCCCTGTCTCCCCTCTCATTAGCTTGTCAATCCCCCTTGTACCAGCCCCTTGTTCCAGAGAGTTCCATGTCAATCCCCTGTTACTCAATGTCCCGTTGGTTTATGTGAGCTGCTCCCTCCCCCTGTGTTCCCTTATTGGTGCCTGTGTTGTAATCCCCTCCCTGTGCTCCTCCCTCTCCGATTTCCCATTGGTCAAAGAATTGCACCCACCCCTTGAACTGCGCCAGATAAACTCCTGTGCACAGAGGCGCTCAGGGCTTTTGACGATTGTACTTTTGAGCGTTGGGGTTTTCCCTGTAACCCAAACTGAGAGCCTCCTCCTCAATCCCTTACCTCCTCCCTGTGCTGACAGCTGGGAAGTGCTGTAGAGCAGCAGCTCTGAGGTTCAGCTCCTAATGTCCAAATCGGGAGCTGTGCCCCACTCCTGGCGTGGTGCTGTGGGGAAGAGTGAGCCAGGTCTCCAGCTCGTGTCAGGATATGACATGGCGGCAACAAGTGCATTCTCTAGGTGGTAGCAGCCGGGCTGGCAAACATGTCAGCTCCTGGTATACAGAGAACATGAACAGAGCATTTGCTCTTACTAGCACAGAACATTGCTTCAGGCTACAAGTAATCAATCTCAGTATATCTAGTCTACCAGTTATACTCCTGCTTTATGATATATTAATAGTTATATGACTGCTACTGGAACGGGCTGAGTAAAGATTTTATTATTTTACTGCTTTGTTCTTTGTCTCATACTTGCAGTTGATAAAGTAAACAAATAAAGCATCAATACTGCTTTTATCATGAGTTTCATCTACATGAAGCTAAAAGTTGTACAATATTTAATGCTATCTCATGAAGAACTCTTTTGAACACAACAGGGTTATGATTGCTGTATTCATATATTCCTGATTGGTCTCCCAGGGGTTTTCTAAGAATAAACTGATTTTGGAGATTGCTATGGAAATTTGATCCAAGTACAAAAGGTGAACTAACACAGACTTGAATGAATAGCTGATATTCTACTTTGACTTAGGAAGAAAATAAACCACAATCAGAATTTGAGAAATGTAATGGCAAAAATATCGACAAATATGAATTGGTGAGATTATAATTTTTTAAAAAAAGTATCCCTGATAGACACACTGGCAAATAAAAGCCTTGAATAATAATTTAGTAATTGTTATTATGTATGTGTAATACTTGTAGAACAATTTCAGATTACATGATTGATTTGGGAAGTATCCTTTGTGGACACACAGAGTTCAGATTTTGAAGCAGTTGGCAGGCAGTAGCAGAATGACTGCAGCATATTACTCACATGCCCTGCAAAAGTTCTTAAATGTATATGTTCTTTATGAAAATCAGTGATTATTCCTTTGCTCCAGTGACTTGGAACAAAAGCAGTGGTTGGTGCTGCTGAGAGTCCAGAATTTGAAAGTATTTAGAATCCTTGCTGTAATTTCTTAGAGTGAATGGGGTTCATATTGCCTGTGAGGAGAAAGACTAAAATCTCCGTTTTGCTCTTACAAGTCCAGGATATATAGCCAACTTTTTCTCCTTAGGATCCAAATCTGATAAATATTTAAGAACAGTTCAGAAAATCAGAAGACTTAAAAAAGAGGAGAAGGGAAAATTTTGAATAGTTGTATTTTATCTTACTAAAAAAATCAAATATATAATCATATATTTACATTATTTTAATGTATTAATTTATGGATATGTTTATGGTCTATATAAATGTTTTAGATCCTAGAATGACACACTACTGTGTTTGAAAACAAAATCCATGTTAATTAGTTTGCATGGAGTGTGTATGCAGCAACTGAAGGTGCTCTCTCTAGAATGGTAATCCTCTAGGTGGATATAAGGATAATTCACCATCTTAGTTATGTATAAAATATATACATGTAGGGATTTGTTCTATTTAGGGCCCGTTAAAAAAAAAAGGAAAATCATTCTGACCTGTGTATTCCTGCCCATGGCAGAGACATTGGACTACATGACCTTTCAAGGTTTCCTTCAACCCAACCCATTGTGTGGCAATAAGATCTCTTCCTGAAGTTGTTTTCTTGCTGGTTTTGGGTTGTTATATTCAGCTTCATACTAATAAGCTGAAGGGAATTTTTACCACTTCAACCAATGTAACTGGGATTTATATGAAGGTTACATGCTAAAGAAACACATGTTTGTATTTCTCTCCAATTAATGGATGTTGTTGCTTAGATTGTATCTGTATCCAAGATCACATCCAAGCCATAGATAATGTGCTACTGAAAAATGAACATCCCTCATTACATGCCCCATTTTATTTGAATGTGTGCATCTTGGGATGTCAATCAGGTCTCTTTCAACCAGTTGTAGTAAATACATTCAGAGACATGAGAGAGAAAACAAGGAAGCTGAGAACAGACCTGTGATGAATGAAAAATTATGATTGACACTGTTCTTTTCTTTGTAGATCCTAGCTGCACTTTGGTGGAATGTCTATTCAGTAGCAATTCTAGAGAGAAGATTGTGACATCTTTATTTTACTTCTTATTTTGTTTTCCTTTATCATTGCAGACTTCCTTAAACAGATTACAACAGTCTAGTTCATCTGTTAAGGTTTGGCCTTTTTCCTGTTTCCTTCCTTCATAGCATCTTATGGCTTGCTTTCTGTGTATTTCAGAAGTCTCTAATGAAGGCTTAAGGATGAAGCCTCTACATATTATTTTATTCTTATTTGTATTCTGTCTTGGCTAGGGATGCTGATTTTGGACAAAAACATTATTATTCAAGAAACTCTACATAGATTTCTTTGTTGCCTCAAGGGGGTTTCTGCATTAAACTTATTCCAATTATCTCTATTGTTTTAATAGTTAGATATCATAAATCAAGACTACTCACCAGAATTTCTCTCTAGTCAGTGAAGAAAAATGAGCACTTACAGAAATGAGTTTTTATCAATTAGCCTTAGACTTTTATGTGAAATGATGGGCCAAATAAATGGCATGTAATTTAATTTGCATAAAAACATATTTCTCTATATATATTTTCCACTTTTGTTCCTAAATTAGGTGACCAAATAGTAATGGAATTATTTGAGTATGTTGAACCGCACAGTTTCAAGGATTATTTACACGCAATTTACTATTGCTCAGAAAAGAATATTTTCCATGTTATATCTAAAATTTCAGGGTGACATTTCCTATTTTTCACTGTACCTATTTGGGCACTCCTTTTGGGAGACTGTGACAGATGACCAACAAGGGTCTTTAGTTTTAAAGTAAAATTTTCATCCAGTTGAGATAAAGCATCTGTTAATGAGCTATACATGCAGATAACGAAATAATATTGGAGAGCTTCCATATTGTTCTTGTGTTTACAATGTTATTTCCTTTTTTCCCTTCCTTCCTCTCTGTCTGTTAAATCACACAGAAAAAATAAGGTCATAATTTAATGAATGACCCCTTGGATCACAGATGCTGACAAAATGAAGCCTGAACATTTTAAATTGGCTGGCTGCTGTTATCCTAACAGAGCCCATTAAAGTCGCACAAGAGAGCATAACTTATTATGTAGTGAAACTGCGACTCTTTCATGGTTTCTTTGTAAATGTGACAAAATTTATGGATGGCATTAGTGATACTAAGTTGACAGAATTAGAACCACTGTTTATGGACACAGTTCAGTAACTTGTTTTAATTAGATTCTCACTGCATTGATCTAAGAGGATTTTCAGGCAGTATTTTATGAGGGTTTGAAAGAGAATGGTGAAGCTCTCACAAAAGTGAAGAATTAAAAGTGATATTTTCATTTAAATACATACATGTTTAGCTAATTACTTAATTAGACCATTGTGCTTTGAAACAGAGGACATGTTTTGTATAGGTGCTTCAGCCACGGTCCAACCTGAGAATTCATCTTAAACTGATGGTGTCCTGCATTAACGCTGAGTGTATATAACACAGAGCAATTCAGCTCTAACTCAGATCAACACATTAGAAATGGGGCAACAAAATCTAAGCTCCATTGATAGTATTGACTATACAGGGAACTCCTGAGCCTTATTGATACCTAAATTTAGCATGGGGTATGGAACAGGATCAGAAGTGAGGCTGTAAGGATAATCAATTATCTTTTCTGTCGGACCAGATAATGCCTTTTAAGTTCTTTCCTGGTTTCTTCCTGTGTCTTTCTCTGACATTAATAATCAACCATTAATAATCAACCTGGTTGTAAACATGCATTGTATTACTATTGCCTATTTTTTAAACTTTACTCAAAATAACAGGCAATAATAATCCCTGGGATTTTTAAGATGAATCTTTTGGGCATTAAATATGTTAAGCTTTTGGAAAATGCAGTATAGACCTGTGAAGTGAGTGTAAGGAGTTATAATTTGAATGCATATCAATGCAAGAAAGTTGAAAAAAAATTCATTAAATTACTGATATAAATTTATGGAGATGTCAGTGTTACAGGAGGGCTTCTGTTCTGTTAAATACAGTAAGTGGTTTTAAGGACATTCTGCTGTATGCATCTTAAAAATTCCTGACAGAGAATTTACTTGAAAAAGCAACATTACCAGGGACTTACATTCACATGTAGCAAAAAGGCTGTTTTATTTTATTTCACACTGGAATGGGATTATAAAATCATAAAATTAAAGTCAAAATTAATAAGACTTCTAAAACAAAGTAATTTAGATTCTTCTTCAGCATGGAAGGAACAGTACTTTCAACTAAGAGCAAATACAAGAAAGCCTTGCCCCAACTTTTTGCAAGCCAAAGTACATCTTGATATTAAGTCCCTTGTTGAAGGCTCTGGTAGAAGGGCAGCTGGGAGGTCTTTTAAACCAAAGATTTATAAATTAAGATTTTGGCACAGCAATTGCCAATATTATACACACAGTCAAAAACTGGGATGTGGCAGAAGTGCAAGACCACTGAGACTGGCTCAGCTGGATAAACACTCAGTTGGTAACACCAAGGTTGTGGGTTTGATCCACGTATGGGCCACTCAAGAGTCAAACTTGATTATCTTTGTGGGTTCCTTCCAACTCAGAATATTCTGTGATTATAAGGCTACTTACTTACCCTCTGACAAAGAAAGCATTTACTTCAGCATCTCTTTTCAAAACTGGCAGAACAAGGTGCAAATTGTCAGTTGGTTTCCCTACCTGTGTGCCTTTCCCTATGTATTTCCTAAGCACTGAGAGACTTTGGATGTTTCTTTCCTTTAAATAGTGCCTGAATCTGTACAGTATCTTTTTAAACAAATTCAGGGAGCGTTGATCCATAAACTGCTAAATGTTACTTTCTTTGCAACTTCCTTTGCAACAAACTGCAAAAATTATCAGGTATTTTTTGTTCTGTATTTGGTATTCATCCAGGGAATGTCACAAATCCATGCATCTGATTACTAATTTCAAGTTTTAATTTCAGAATTAGCTGAAATTGTGTCAGCAAGACTATTGCAACTCTCAGTAGCTCTTTCTGTAAAATTCAGAATGGGTTGGATGAGAGTCTGAACACAGTTTTCAGAGCATTGTTTAGAATTGAAGAATCTCTTCTGAAAGTCAAAAGACTGACTTTTCTAAAAAATAAGAAATTGTAATTTATGTGAAAACTCTGTATTTCTTGTTCTTATTTCACCTTCCTTTGCATCAGTATTGTAAAAAAAAAAAACGAGAAATAATCAATGATCTCAATTTCAGTACTTTATGTACTGTAGGAAGGTATCCATAGATCAGACATGATGTCCTGACATTAACATCATGTCTTCCATTGTTAATATTATTAGCTCCAAGCTAGTATTAAATTTGTATCTTAGAGATATCAAGATGCATGTGAAGAAGTGGGTCTGAAGCAGGAAAATGAAAGCCATAATTATTTTATTTGTCTTCATATCCATGATTATTTAGTGATGGTGCTCTTAAAATGACATATGTTTATTTAACTTTTAGTTACTTTACTTCTGCCATGTTTTTCATGCTTCCAACTTGTATCTGTGAAATTCACTTGGATTGTGAAATTGATGCAATATAAAGAAAGCAGGGGAAAGGTTCACATAATTCCAAAATTAAACTTCACTGCTATATTGTAGTGAGAGATATGCCTGTAGATACATGCATTGGCTAGATATAAGGGTTTTTTTCATGATAATTTCAAATTCTGCTATGAAACATCAAAGTTTACTATGAAATCTTCACAAAATATTTTTTCCCAAATGACAGAACAAAAACCACAAAGAACTCTGCACCTATGTTTTTTTGTTTTGTTTTTTTTTCTCATACTAATGATTCATAATCTAATACTTTTATTTGTTATTTAAAATACTGCTTCTGTGATACCTTTCTAATGTCTGTTAAATTTAGTGGAAGCAGTAATGGTTCTGGAGACGGCCAAGGTGTATTGAAGAAAATGGTAATTTTTAAAGTTAAGTAAATCTGGGTTTGTATTTTTTTATTGCACAGTGAATTTCATTTTTACAGATACTGGTTTAACTTTAGAAATTCTCAGCCTCTCAAATACTTTCCTTCAACCTGAAAAAAGAGTGTCATGACAATATTTAAGGCTGCTGAACAAGAGTAACAAAGATTTTGTTTCACTAAATATACCCAACTGGTCAACACTAACGTACCCAGTTCATTGCTTTCTAGTTCAGTTGTAAAAATAACCAAGCAAAGCTTCCTTCTTTGAAAGGATTATTCTAGGGAACAGTTGCTTTACAAAGAATAAAATATAGTTGGTGTTACTACATTTGACAGAAAACATGCACAATTCTTATCCTGTATTTACTAGGAAGTGATGTTCTTTTATTACTAGAATTCAGAGATTATTTTCTTAGAATGATATAAAAGCCCATTCCTTAAGGCACAGTTATATGGTACAGTTTATAAATACTTTCTTTTTGTAGTGTTCTTCATACTAAAGTAAATAATAGAATCTCTGAGGCATAATGGAAGGTATTTGGGAAGAACTGCTACTGCAATGAAAACCAGTGAAGTTTGAGGGGATTATATAGTAAAACAGAGCTAATCTAAGAAAACACAGCTATAATATTGCTGAATGTTTTTACTTTCAGGCATTTTACAGAATGATGTAGACAATAAAAGGGCACATTCATCAAAATAATTTAATTTTAACACCCCCCCCTTGGCTCAGTTTAAGAATACTCAGATTAAGTACTCAGATTTCACATGATGATGAAGAAAAGAACCCCTAGGACATTTAAAATTTATGAAGAGTCTTGAGATTTCATTCATTATGTTGACAATATGCACAGCTTCTCTTCAAAATGGATTGGACCAAAGAAGGTGAACAGACGTGGTTGAAAGCCTTCTTCCCATAGTGTGTGCTGAATTATGTGAGTTACTTCTGCTTATACGTTACCCTGGAGGACTGCTTAATGTGCTCAGTTATATAGAGCTGCACATTTTTAGCTGTGGGCTGGTGTCCATATTGAGCCATAAATTTATAGTTGATCTACTGCTTTCTGGGCAGACCAATCATACTCAGATGCAATTAAAGGCAGTAATTGATTTCCTGCTAAATAAGACTCATACCAGTTCAAAATATAAAAAAATGTAAACTAGAGTCTCTATATGAAGCAAACATATATTCTAAATATTGCTTGTAGATATGAGAACAGCTTTATAATTATAAATTTGCATATTCCTTCTGAATGGAAAGCAGTATCTATAATTTTTTTACCATTTGAATTTTGATTGACATAAACATTTCTGCCAACAAGTCTTTACCTGCTGTGGCTACATCTTTATTCTGACAGTATAGCAGACTAAGAGATTGTAGTTTTAGCTTGTTTTTAGCTTGTATTAAGTACCAGGGTAAATATTACGTGAGTTGTGGGTCTTATCTGCTCATACATACTATAACAAAAACTGCCTTATGGAAAAAAAATTAAGCAGTGATTGCTTATCAGCTGTGTATCAGCATGTATCTTTGTGAAATTTAGAACGAGGCTGATTCACTGAGATGCAGAGCAAAATCTTTCATGAACTGAAGCTTTTTGTGATCAGCAATTAAGCTGCCAAGTAAGTCTGCTTGATTTCACTTGCATACTGTGAAAATCAGCTGCTGTTTTCATGATACTGATTTAACAAGTAAAGGAGGAAATAAATTACCTGCATTGACAGAATAAGGAAAACTTTGTTGTATTGTTTCAACTTAGTTTATATCTGGAATTGCATCCTGCTTCGGGATTTAAAAAACATCAGTCTCCCTTTTCCCCCTCTCCCTATGTATTCTTTTTCTCTTATTTCTCTCTTCTTTCTCTGACTTGTTTTTGCAGTGAAGAATGTGCTATGTAAAGTTGAATGAACTTGGATTATTTCTCATGAGAAAGACATTTATCCTGGAGGATTTCAGCCAACATTTTCCCTTTAAACTTTTTCAATTGACATGAAGTAATCTGTATCCTTCCTGAGGATAAAGGAAAAATTTTTTTAAAATATTATTTCCCAATTGTAGTCTGATTGTGTTGAAGCTGTGTTGCTGTCTAGAAGAAAAACGTCATCCATTTAGTTTTTATTTTCCAGGTGAGGTCTTTATTTAATTAGTTTGTTGCTGTGTATACATATGCCTGAAATTAAATTAAAGCATATTAAATATGAAGCAAAAGAAGCAGTGGCTAAATTACAGTGTTTTGGCTACTTGGTTAAAGATAAATGCTCTTTGTTTTTATAGCAAGTGCTAGAAATTGTTTCATAATTTGGGCTTTCTGAGGAAGAATTTCCTTCATTATAGCTTTTAAAATTATTCGAGTTCTCCCCTTTTTCCGGGCCAGTGTTTGTTTCTATGGGTAGATAAATAGTTTTGTCTCTGGCACTTGGTCTTTGTCTCAGGAGGAAAAGAACCTTCTTCTTGTCTTTACTGATTTCTTTTCTAAAGTCTTGGTCTTTGTACCCTGAGTACTCCTTGTGCTAACCTGAGAGCCTGATCTGGAAGACTGAGAGGCTGTATCTGTGCAGCTGTAGGGACTCATTGCTCAGGCCTTTCTCAACTCTCATATTTCCCAGAGCAAGAGCGTGCATCGGGACAGCCCAGCCAGGGTTAAATGGGATGGACAGCAGAAGAAGAGGCTGCAGTTTCTACTCATACTTGCATTCTGTACACTGATTGAAATACTTACAACATTACTCTTCTGGAAAGCAAAACAGAATTTTTCTATAGCTCTTCTCATAGCATTCAACTAATCTCGGTACAATTAATTTCAATTTGCCCTTCTTTTCCTGACCTGGAAGTAGTAGACGATATAGTACTATTTCTGAGAAATTATATTTTAGAAATAAAGGGTCACTAGACTCTTGAATTTCAATACAGTTTTCTACGTTTATATTTTTCTGTATTTTTATTGAACAAGATTTAAACATTTCAAATGTGTAAAGGATTGCATTACTACCGTTGATTGTGACAGTTAGAAAAGAAAAAGCTTGTCTAATTTGGAGTCATCTAAGACTTAAAATTACTTGTTTACTCTGTGCTCTCAGTTTTAATTATCTTCTATATCAGCTCTATATCAGCTTTGAGATGAAAGGCATTTTCCAGAAATGACATTTATCAAAGATTGTCTAAATTCAATTCTGAATTCACAAAGCTTTCTTGTTTTGAAGAAGTGCCACTTTCCAGATTGGATCTTTTAAGTGTGACCTCTAAGCACGTTTGCAGTGCTGTGTCTGCTGCTTTTTGAATGCACTGTCCATCCATCTGCCTGCTAGAGTGACTTTTTTTGTTTTACTCAGAGTTGGCAGGTCTTGGCTGCATTGCCTGCAGCTGTATATTGTTCAGCAAATACTGTGTATGGCCCTACATCCCGTATGCTTGTCTTACACTGTTTCTAGCAGTATTTCCTTTATGAAAGTTTTTCTAAGCTTTTACTTTGTATTTATTTTTTATTTTATTCTGTTCCCCAAGTAAGTATATCCAGTTTTTTGTTTGTTTTTTCCCCCCTTTTCTATTGGGCATGTTATTTTTGTCCTGAGGGATTTCTGCAGCCTTCTGTATGATGTACCACTCTTTTCCAAGTGTCAGGTACTATCTTTTGTTAGTTACTCGTGTCTTGCCCTCCACCCTGCAGCTTTGGATAACCGATCTGAGCTAGTATCTATCTGCTATAATGAAACCTGCCAACTTCCTTAATTATAAGTCTGACTCATTAGTTTAAAATAAATAAAAGATTCTTCAAGGAATTCTTTCACATTTTTTTTAGTTTCATTTGCAATCCTTAAAAAGTGTCTCTTTTCTTTTTTTTATCATTATTGCATTATTTCAGTTCAGAGCTTGCATTTTCAGTCTTGCTCTCTAAACTGGTTTTCATCAATAGGTGCCAGTCCAGAAAAAATAAAAATGTAGTTTGTTTTTTTACTTAATGTGTATTTCAGCTTTTCTCCTACGGATGTCAGATACTTACTTGACTTTCTTCTTACCATCCATCAGTGAAAGACTAGTTTCAGCTTGTTTGTGGCCTTTAGTTCCTGCACTGCTGTTTTTCCCTCTCTCTCATTCTTAGGTGTCTGCCTTTGTAATTTTTCTGATAAAGTAGTTTAGTTCCTAACTGTGAATTTATAGACTTAAAACTTTGGAGTCTAAACACATGCCTAAAATAGAGCTATTGTTAGATCATATTGTGAAGGCAGTTAAACAGGCATTTTGAGTATCTCCAGTGATGAGGTCTTGTGTGAGTTCCAGTTTTGTATTATGTAGCACTTAGGAGAAAAAAAAAGGTATTAAAAGAGCAAGTGTTATTGAAGTTCAAGCCCTGTATTTGAGAGTCTGTAGTGTAGGGAGATCCTAATTTTCTTGCCGAGTTGCAGAAGGATTTTTAGTACTTACTTCTGAAGATGATTACACTGATGCCACTACAGAGAACATGACAGTAATTCTGCCGAGTGCAACTCTCTGTGAGTGAAACAAACTCTACAACCAGAACCCTGACCAGTAAGTAAAGAACATATTTAAAAATTGCCAGAAAACGAAAACCAAAAACAAACCAATTCAAAACAAACCACCAAACTCCCCACAAACTAATCCTTTGTAGGAAAATAATCTGTTTGTATTACTTTGTCCCAGTATGTTATTAGATTTCTCTTTAAATTCTTTGTTCTGTGATAGTGGCTGTTACACTGTATTTGTTTAAAATATTTTCGTGTTACTGAGGATGTTAATTTTTAGATTATTTGTCAGATACTATTTTTCACTAAATGAATATTGCTCTTATGCAGTGATATGTTGTACAGTGGCAAAGGGTTTTAGTTTTAAAAATTTATTCTATGGAAAAACATGAAGAATAGTATTTGAGTGGGGAAATTTTAAAGTTTTGGGGAAGTTTTTCAGGAAGAAAATGTAATGCTTATAGAGTGATAAGTATGGAGATTTAATAAATGCTCTGTAGAAATTGAAAATAATTCCTACTGATGTTTTCAAATATTTTTAGTACTATTTGGAAATGGAAACTGTCCTTGAAGGACAGATGGCAATTAGTTGCATGCAAAGCACTTTCTGAACTGTTTGCTGTCTCAAATTCCATGAAAAAATAGGAAATTTGATAATATATACTCTATTATCCTTTCATGGAGTAATAATAACTTCTTGCAGTTTTCTTCTATAGGTACTCCATTTTAAATAGATAGTTCAGATGTAAACGATTATGCTTTCATAAGAGAACACACTAGTTCTTGTCTGTGTCATTTAAATATTTGAGAGCAGCTTCATAAGTGGGATTTGGAACTTAAAAGTTGAAACTTTTTCCTTAGGTTTTGAGTAGCGACTGCTCTGCTTCTGTTTTCATGTGAATATAATGTTTTTTTCCTTGGAAATATTTCATATATGGAATATTCCATTATTTTAGTGTATTATAATAGTATGAGTATCTCACCCATCCTTAGAACATGTTCTGTTTTCCTATACAGTGATACCTAAGCCCAAATTTTTATAACTTCATCCCAATTTAACTCTCTGTTATTGATAAAGCAAACTCATGTGCACATGAAACTTCATGAATACTTCTTGAATGGGAATAAGTTGAAAAGAGCTGTCTCTAAAGACCACTTGTACTTACTACAACAAATTATGGACAATGGTATGCAACTCTGCAGGC